>VBSM01000605.1:34154663-34173386 GCA_008086735.1 Cheirogaleus medius | reverse complement strand
TCCCGCCTCAGCCTCCCAGAGTGCTAGGATTACAGGCATGAGCCACCACACCCAAACGATCTATCTAATCTTAAAAAGAGTAAGAGAAATTGTCACAAGACAGAAACAAAGAGGAAACATAAAGCCTGAGAAGTGAGCATGTGAGCCTATACTGGGGTGGCTCTGGAGGAATATGAGTTTCAGTCACAGGCCCAAATGCCAAGGCCTGAGATTTAATTACCTATTCAGGGTCAAAGTCATGGCAATCACTATGAAACATGAATAGAATTTTTAAAAAAGAGCTATTAATGAAAAATGACATTGAAATGACCTCAAGAAGTGTGTTAAATAGCATATTTGACACAGCTGAATGAAAAATTAGCAAATTGGAAAATAGACCTGAAAAATTAATTAGAATTTAGTACATAAATAAAGAAATGGGACATATGATATTCGAAAAGCCTTGAAGGATAGAATAAAAATAAACAAAATTGAAATTCTACATGGAGAATAGAGAAAATATGGTAAAAACAGTACTATAATCTGTTATAATGGCAAGACATTTTCTAGAATTAATGAAAAACATCATCATCATATTGATAAAGCCCTCTTAATTCTGAGAAAGATAAATTAAAACAAATTTATATGGAGACACAGTAAATCTTTAAATAACAAAAAGAAAATGACAAAAAAAAATCATAAGCATCTCCATATCTCCTACCTGCATTCAAAACTATACATTACCAAACATGGGTAGGGCAATATAAGAAAGGAAAATTGTGACCAATCTCATTTATGGTCACAGATACAAACATAATAATGTATTAGCACATCAAATATACTAAACCATTTACCTAATGAGTGAAAGAATAATTTAATCTCAATCTATTAATATAATTCATATAACAGATAATGTTAACTGAGTTTTAAAAATCCCAAAATGATAAATTACATAAATGTAGAATAATTTATGAAAAATTCAATTCCAATTCATCATACAAATTCTTGGCAGTCTGTAAGAAAAAGTACCTACCTTAATCTTATGAAAGGTATTTACCAATACATTAAAAAGAACATCATATTTAATGGTGAGAGATTAAAAGCCCTCTCTTTAAAGTCAAGGCTTGGACAAGGATACCTGTTTTTACTCTACTATTCAACATTTTATTGGAAAGTGTAGACAGTGCAATAGGACCAAAAAAAACCCTAAAAAGACAAAAAAGGTGGAAGTATAGGAATTTCAAAGAATGAAATAAAATTTACATTTGTTTCAGGTATATCATTTTTTATAAATAAAATTAATTTAAGAAAATATTTGAATCAACACTGATAATAGTGTTTAGAAGTTTTCTAAATTCAATCTCAAAATAGAAATTTTGGTACAAAGCATTCCTATGTACCAGTAACAACCAATTAGAGAATGTAATGATCTCATCCTCAAAAGTAACAAGAACATCTAAGGTATTCAGGAATAAATCTAATAAAATACATGCAAAATCCTTATGGAAAAAGTTTTCAAACTTGAGAGGTAAATAAGTGACATATACAAACACACACACACACACGTATGCATGTGCACACACATATATATATACAAACACTACATTCATGAATGGTTGGGAAGAGTCAAATTATAGAGAAGCCAGTTCCACCGGATTTAATCTAAAGATTGAATGCACTTCCAATAAACATTTAAACAAAATTTTTATGTTTGAAGATTTGAACAAGCTTATTCCAAAATTCACATGGAAAAATAAGTTGCCAAAATAATCAAAAACAAATTAAAAAGAATAAAATAGAAGGATACTCATTAGGAAATACCTATATAGCTAGAGTGACTCATACTCTGTGATATTGGTGCAGTGTCAGACAAATATGAAAGTAGAATGAACTATGGAGCATGGAAAGAGACTAATGTACATAAGAAACTTATTAAATGATACATGTGGCATTATAATTCAATCAGGAATATATAAGCTATTCATTGAAAGATGCTGGGACAATTGGCTCTCCATATGAAAGATAACATTATATCAACATACTGTAAACAAATATAAACTCCAGATGCATAAAATACAAAAGAGGAAACTCTTTAATTTAGGAAAAAGTAGAATAATTGAATAATATGGAACATGGAAATATTTCCTAAGCAAGGTGAAAAACATGAAAACATAAGTATTGATAAATTGGATTTCATTTAAAAAATTATACTCTACAAAAGGTACCATAATTAATTTTTTAAAAAGCTACAAACTATGAAAACATATTTACAACATCCATAACTGACACAGCATTAGTTCTGAGAACATATACGATATTCCTACAAATCAATTAGAAAGAGATAAAGAATTCATTAAGATATGAGTAATGAAGATGAACTGAAAATTCTCTGAGGAAGAATCTAAGTAGCCAATGTAAATGTGAAAAGATTCTCTACTTCTATTAATCAGGGAGTTCAAATTAAGATTAACATGAATTTTCATTTCACACTCATCCGATTGTCAAAAATGAACAAATCAAGTGCTGGCCAGGATAAATCAGGAATTCTCATTAGTGGATATGTAAATTGGAAAACCACCATATTGGTCAGGGTCCCAGCAGAAAACAGATGGCATACTCAAGAGAAGTATTTGAAGAGAGTTTAATGAATGGACTATTTACAAAGCTGAGAGTAAGGGTTCAGGGAAACTGACAAGGTATGTTGATGCACCATAGGGTTAGTAATAGTAGGAAACTGTTACTACCTTTAGGCCTGAAGGATGACAGAACATTTGTCTTATTGGAAATAGCCACCCAGCTGAAACTGTGACCCTTTTAGAGGACTTCAGAGATTGATAAACCAGATCGCACCAGGGAGCTTACTTCCCTCCAACTTCTGCCCTCTAATCTCCTGCTGTTACTTCCCATTGGCCAAACCCAATGGAAGCCTGAGGTTATTGGAACCAAGTTAATAAAAGTTAATCTCCTGGGTCACAGAGCAATGTGAAAAAGGATGGACACTGTCAGGAAGGGCAAATAGAAAATATCTAGCACAATCACATTCCAGAGAAATGTGATACTATTTAGTAGCTGTGAATATATGCATATCCTAAAACTATTTCTAGGTATATACTCAAGAGACATGTGCCAGAAAACATGAGCATTCTTGCATATCGAAGACTTGTTTGTAATAGTAAAGAATTTTGCAACAATCTAATTCCCCATCAATAGAAAATTGGGTACATATCGGATATTTATACCATGGATTACTATATAGCAATAGTATGAATGAACTAGAAATACATTGTAAACACAGATAAAATCTAAAAATAATGCTGTTATGTAAATAAAGCAAGCTGTAAAAGGCTACATCCAAAATTACATGATTTAGATACAGTTTTCAAAAACAAACTATTTTTCATAGTAACATGCATGTATAGTAACAGAATAAACTGTGTAAGAAGAGAACACATCAACTTCAGGATAGTGGTTACTTCTGGAAAGAGAATGGAAACAGAAACATATAGGGGGATTGCCTTCATTTGCATCTATAATGTGGTGTTTTTGTTTTGTGTTTGTCGTTCTTAGAAAAAGGTTTGACAAACTGCTATGAATTTTCAAACACAAGTCTATGTATAGGCAGTTTTTTTTTTTTGGAGACAGAGTCTCACTCTGTTGCCTGGACTAGAGTGCCTTGGCGTCATATGTGTAGGCAGTTTTTAGTTTTCTTCTCAGGAGTGGGATTGCTGGGTCTTATGATAAGTTTAATTCTAAAAATAATGAAACTTTTCAAAGTGACTGCACAATTCTGCATTCCCACCAGGCTTGTTATAGTTGCTCTGTATTCATGCAAACTTAGTATTGCCAGATTTTTAAATTTTAGCCATTCTCTCACTTAAGTAGAATGGATTTGGTGATATCTCATTGTGGTTTCAATAGGCATTTGCCTAACTACTAATGATGCTGAGTGTATTTTCATTTGCTATTTGTATATATTATTTGGGAAAGTGTTTATTAATATATTTTGTCAACTTTTTTTTTCATGGATTACTCATCTCATTGAGTTGTAAGAGTTCTTTATATAGTTTAGGTATAAATCAGATACATATTTTGCAAAAATTTTCTTCCAGTTTATGACTTGCCATTTCATTTAAAGTAGATTGGTGGCTGTTAGGATCTAGGAACATGAGGCGGACTTGATTGCAAAGGGAAGTGAGGGGCCGTTTTTTGAGATGATAGAAATAGTCTACATCATGATTGTGGTGGGCTTTATATGACAGCATATATTTGTGAAAACATATCTAAATTTACACTTAAATTGATTAATTTAATTATATATACATTATACCTTAATAAAGCCATTTAAAAAAGATTTTCAGTATGATAAATTTTAGTGCCATTTTTTTAATCAGCAGATGCATTAGTGGTTTATTGACCTTTGCACTTTCTATATGTTTGAATTATTTTGTAATTTACAAATATGGAAAAATCATGCTATTCTAGTCCTACTTTTGTAAATCTGGCTTTTAAAAAATGAACCATTGATGAAAGTGTTATTAGGAAAATTATTAAAAGGAAAAGCGTGATGATGGAAATCAGTTAGTGAGTACAACGTACATTATTGGGGTGATGGAAACCCCAAAAGCCTTGAATTGATCACTACACAATCTGTGCATGTGACAAAATTGCACATGTACCCCATTAATTTGTACAAATAAAAAAAAAGAAAAAAATTTAAAAGGTAAAGAAAGAAAAGGAAATGAAAAGCAGATGAAGGCTCATTTCTTCTATGTCTGCAAAGCTTAATTATTCTATTCAGATTTTGAATTCTACAAACTTCAGGAAATAAATTTATCAATCAATTGCACATGAGCTAAGAGTGCAGTTCTTCTCTGTTGAGGGGATGGCGGCTACAAAGCATTGTGTATAAAGTGCTATACAAACCTTCACAGACATTTCCACTTGGTGAGAACATTTGGCCTCCCCAGCCGCTTTGGTTAGAGACGTTCTTTAACAATTATTAAATTGATCATCTGATTTGGAAAGAGAAAAGAGTGCCATTCCAGCTGCTTTGCTGGAAATACAGTGTGAAGTGGGGCGGGGGTTGGTGGGGAGTGGGAGAATAGCACAAAGGTCGGAGCTTCTCTTTCTGTGGCAGAAGTTTTCTCACACAAAGTATGGGTATGAACACGTCTCCAGTGGGCCAGAATCACCTGTGCGCTTCTTAAAACTCCAGGTGTCTGGGCGGGACCTGCGTAGAACTTGGATGTCTGAATGTACAATTATAAATTTATAGTTTCACCTTCGTTTCTTCTTAACAATCTCTAGAGGTAATTCTTTTGTGCGCCAAGCATCTTAGCTCATGCTGCCATAAGAAATACCATACACTGGGTGACTTAGACAACAGAAAGTTATTTTTGTACAGTTTCTGGAGGCAGGAACGTCCAAATCAAGGGGGCCAACACATTCAGTTTCTGGGGAGGGCTCCAATTCTGTCTTGAGGACAGCTTCCTTCTCACTGTGTCCTTACAGGTGGAGAGAGAGAGTTAGGGAGCTCTCAGATGTCTCTTATTATATGGGCACTAATTCAATCAAGGCTCTATCCTTATGACCTCATGTAACCTTAATTGCTTCCTCACTCCAAATACAGTCCAAATACAGTGGGGATTAGGGTGTCAACATAATAATTTTTTAGATGGGGAGGCACAATTGGATCCACAGCATTAAGCTTTTACAACAATTAAAGGGAAGCTATTTTTAAATCCCCCAGCCTCACACAGAACACTATCTATTTTGAAAGATTTTCCCTATCAATAACAATATATTTAAAAAATGAGATAACCAGGTTAGTCACACTGAGTTTATATTACTTCAATCAAAAGAGAAGTAACTTAGAATGACAGGTAGCCTGTGTGTAGCCTTTTTTTTAGGCTTCTTAAAATTTAAAATAGTGCAGTAGAATTCACTCAGAAAACTAAGTTGTCAATTATTGCATACATGTCTCATATATAGTGAGATTTGAACATCTTTTATCCCTTGGAGCACTATCTAGTTCATGTGAAACACACAGTAAAATTACCGATTGATTTTATATTAAACAATGTTTAAAAAAACTTTATTATGGAAAATTTTATTATACAAAAGAAGAGAATAATGAGTAGTAATGAATCTCTCATATATAACCATGACTGAGCTCTAATAATCATTACCACACAGCCAATAATATTTCATTTATACTTCCACTGTTTCCTCAATTCACTGGATTTTTAAAAAGGAAGTATCAGAAATCATAATCACTTCACCGTAAATTTTGCAGTATATATCTCTAAAAAATAAGGACTCTTTTATAAAAACATAGCAAATATTCCATGATCATGTCTAAAAGAATTAATGCCAATCCCATAATTCATCAAATGTCAATATTTTCATAATATCTTTCTAAAGTTTCAGTCAGTATCTAAACGAGGTCCATATATTGCAACTGGCTGATTAGTCTCCTTTAATATGAAATTTTCTTCTTCCTCTCTTTTTTTTCTTGTACCATAATTGTTAAAGAAACTAGGTCTTTTGTTCTGTACAACATCTCACATTCTGCATTTTGCTTATTCCATCCTACTTATTATTTAACATGTCCTTCTAATTTCTTACCTTTATTAATATTGGTAGGTATTTTCAAAGATTTGATCAAAATCAGGTTTGATTTTTGGCAAGAGTGCTTTAGAAGTTTTATCTTTTTATTGGAAAGCAGTTAATGTCTGGTTGTCTTTGTTTTCTGAGCAGAGCAATATTAATGATCCAAATTTCATTAGGGGCTGATTGCAATAATTTTGAAAATCAAAGGCCTAAGGTGATCTGAGTCTGTATAATTGTTGAGAAAAATCAGGATAAGAATGAGAGTGGAAAAAGGATTGGTTTAATCAAACATTCTTTAATTTGCTCTTCTCCCCAAGCGCAGAATATTTTGTATTCTTAGGGGAAGAAAGAAAGTGTGGATATTAACAGAGAGTGCCTGGTAAGCGGCACAGAGTTGAATGTCCAGGCTCACCATGCCAGTGCTCGTTGAGTGCTTGTCTCTCCACTTCCAAACGTGTCATAGAAAAACAAATGCTTTCTTGCTCTCTCTTTGGAAACTTTATTCAGAATTCTGATCTTTTTTTATAGCACACTTTCTGGTGCTTCTGAGATTATATATCTCAGAGCTCCCCGATACTACCCAGAAAATGAGCTGAAATGATATCGTCTTGCCACTGACTCAAGGGGTCATTTAATCATTCTCCCCATTCATTCAAAGGACAAAAGAAAACTCCTCTCTGTCTATACCCAAGGCATGAGTATGGAGCTGCTCAGCACAGTGGAATGCACAAACATTTTAGAATCAAATGGAATAGAGTTCAAATCCTCTCTTAGTTACCAATGAGTTGTATTGCTTTGGGCTGGTCACTTACCTTACCTATGCCTTAATGTCCTGTCCTATAAAAGGGAGATGATAATACCTACTCCACAAGTGTCCTGTGGGTTTTAATAAATACACCTTGCCAACATTAGGCAACATTAGGTATTTGATTATTCTTGCCACACAGCAGATAATGATAAATGGAAGTGTTATCATTATTAACATTATTATTTATTCAATGAATAGTTGTTCCATACATTTCTATACCACCTTAACTACCCATATAGTCTGTTACTATATATAAATATAGTAAAAATGGATAGTAAGCTATTTTAAAATTAATATTTGGTTAAAACTATTAAGTAGAGAGTACTGAACGTGCAAAAGACATGAAGTAACAGTAACTGAGAACACTCAAAATGTTTCAAATTAGAAAGTCAGGGATACTGAACTATTTCTATTTTAGTAATGTATTTTTAAAAGGGTAGCCTAGGCTAAATGATTTATGACAGCACTTTGAAGCGTATTAGTAAGTGCCCTGTAGTATATTTTGTAAATACAGTGACATTTTAGTGATAAGAGCTCTCATTACAAATTTCTGTTATTAAATCATTCCTCCAAAGACAGGCTAAACTGCCAGGTTTGGGGCAAGAATTATAGGGTTTATAGATTCATGAAGTGAAAATCAGTATGCTTGAGCTGTATAATGTATATTCGCTCTGAAGGTGGGACACAGTAGAACAAGAAATGGTTATAATATTAAGGACACAAAAAAGTGAGCAAAAGAATTTTTGTGTGTAAAAAGTCACCCTCCTAGAGTGACTTTTACTGTTACTTTTTGCTTAAGTGAGAATAACATGTCATTACCAGAATTATCATTTATATTTGACTTAATCAACATTGTGACCATCTTGGCAGTATTTTCATTAAAGCATTTTACTCAGATTGAGATTAGGACACCCTACTGGCCTGACTGACAGAGAGAGGGCCAACTGCTGGACTTGAGCAGGAATTATGGCAGAAATAGAAAATAAAATCAATCAAAGATACATGTTGATGAAATATTATTGATTCCAACACAGCAACTGCCACATTTTCATTTCTGAGAAAGTTGAACCAAAGAAGCGCATAGAATGACAATGTAACAATCTGGTCTGATTTGCTCCATCTTCTACTCAATGCAAGTCACAACTGTACTCTTAAGGAGTGGTGTGGGTCATTGTACTTCCCAGAGGAGTCATTGATTTGGTCCCATTTAACAAGTACTTGTTCATGAAATAAAGTTAATAAGCATGTAGATCTTTTATAACTAGATAAATATTGATTATTGAGTTTTTTATTCAGAGCAACAAGAGAAGTCCTCATTCCATACCATTCTCATCCTTATATAAACTTGCTGCAATGGACTAAATCTTTGTGTCCCTCCATAATTCGCATGATGAAATCTTCCCATTCTGTAAGTTGTCTATTAACTGTTGATTATTTCCTTTGCTGTGCTGAAGCTTTTTAATTTATGGAAATAATCAACAGAATTAATAGACAATCTACAGAATGGGAGAAAATATTTGCAAACTAGACATTCTATAAAGGACTAATATCCAGAATCTACAAATAGCTCAAACAAATCAACAGGAAGAAAACAAACAATCCTATTAAAAAGTGGGCAGAAGACACAATCAGAAGTATTTCAAAAGAAGATAGGCAAATGGCCAACAAATATAGGAAAAAATGCTCAACATCATTAATCGTCAGTGAAATGCAAATTAAAACTACAATGAGACAACCTTACCCCTGTTAGAAAAATGACCATTATTAAAATGTTAAAAAACAATAGATGCTGGTATGGTTGCAGGGAGAAAAGGACACTTATGGGACTGTAGGTTAGTGCAGCTTTTATGGAAAACAATATGGAGATTCCTCAAAAAAATAAATGTAGACCTACCATTTGATCCAGCAATCCCACTGCTGAGTATCGACCCAAAGGAAAAGAAGTCATTTTATCCAAAAGACATCTGCACACAAATGTTTGTCACAGCACAATTCACAATTGCAAAGATGTGGAATCAACCTAAGTGCCCATCAATTCATGAGTGGATTAAGACAATTTGGTATATATATATATATATATATACACACACACACAGACACACACACCATGGAGTACTACTCAGCTATAAAAAGGAATGAAATAATGGCTTTTGAAGCAACTTGGGTGGAACTGGAGACCATTATCCTAAGTGAAATATCTCAATATAAAAACAAACATCACATATACTCTCTAATTACTGGGAGCTAAACAGTGAGCACACATGGGCACAAAGAGATGTAAGGTCATAGGACATCAAGAAGGGGGGTGGGGAGCTGAGGGATTAAATCTTACCTATTGAGTACAGTGACCACTATTCTGGTGATTGGCACACTAAGAGCCCTGACTTAAGCCTTATACAAGGCATGATGTAATAAAAACATTTGTACCCCCTTAATATTTTGAAATTTAATAAAAGTAAAAACAGCAACAGAAAAGAAATCCAAACCCCCAATGTGATGGTATTACATAGTGGTAGTGGGGCCTTTGTGAGGTAATTAATCCCTCAGGGATGGGATTAGTGCCTTTATAAAAGGGACCCCAGAGAGCTTTCTTGCCTTTCTTCCTCTGTGTGAGGATACCATAAGAAGTCAGAACTCTGAAATCAGAAAGAGGGACCCTCACTGAAAGCCGACCATGTTGGCACACTGATTGATCTCAGACATCCAGCTTCAAGAATTGTGAGAAATAAACTTCTGCTGTTTATAAGCCACCTAGTCTCTGGTACTTCGTTAGAGCTGCCCAAACTAAGACACATGCTAACAGATTTGGGGCTACAGAACTCCGAGAGAGGATTTAAAGCACAGTAAAAGGATGGAGGACACATAATCTCTTAGCAAAGACACAAATTACTTTTGTAATGGTATATATATCAGCTAAAGTTCTCAAACTTTGGCTTGCATCAGAATGTCCTGGAAAGCTTGTTAAAGCACCAGTTGCAACCCCAGAGTTTTTGATGCAGTAGGTCTGGGGTAGGTCTTATGAATTTGCTTCCCTAACCAGTTCCCAGTTCATACAGCTGCTGCTGGTCTGGCCACCACTCTTGAGACCCTCCGGTGTATATGTTGTGGATGCCAGTAAGGCAATTTCCCATTTCCTAGCAGCGGGGAGAGTACAAGAATCTGCTTGAGGAATCTCAGACAGTTAGCTTTCATTTATTCAACAAATACTGGGGGCCCGTATAGTCTCACTAGCTCCTAACTACATACTCGTGAATAAGACTTAGATCATCATTGCCTTCAAAAGACTAAAAGCTAAATATGAAATTCCAATCAAGTGTGTTATGATTGTGAGGATGCTATGAGACAATATAAAGGGACACTTCCCAGACTTATGGGGTGGTCAGGAAAATCTTCTTAGAAGACATGACATCTCCACTTACTTTTATAGCTTCCCCACTAAGCTTTAAAAAAAAAGGCTGTAACTTTTGGACTGATGTCCTCTCCTCCTGAATTAACATGAGAGCTTCCTTAGAATATCCTACCTACCACCCTTTCTCAGCTCCTCACCTAAACCCCACATCTCTATACTCATAAATATGCAAATTATGATCACATCATCCTCATGTCTAAAGTGTCCTCTACTTTCAGGATAAATGCCAAACTTGTCCTTCATGATCTTTCCCAGTCTGCACTTTTAACTCCTTCACATGCCACTGTCCATCCAAACTTATTCTCCAGTCTTGGGGCACTTCTTGCTCATGCTGAACATGACCTTCTCTTTTTCATATTTTAGGATACTGCATATGCTCTTTTCTCTATTTGGATATTTTTGTCCTGGATTGTCTACCTTCATCTTATCTATTGTAGCCCACTGTTCTGGTCCTCTGTGAAGCCTTCCCCATCCTCCCTGGCAGATGAGCACTTCTTTCTCTTTGTCATAAACATTTGGTGGACATATCTTTGCTAGGGATGATGGGCTAATTAGCTGTTGACTTGTTTATCCCCTCCAGACTAGACTTGATTCCTGGATGACAAGGACTATGAATCATTCATTTTATAACTTAGTATAAAATTAGTTACATAGTAGATACTCAATGTATTGGTTGCTGAATGAATAAATGAAAAGGAGGGGATGAATTTAAAAAAGAAGAAGTCATTTCTTCACTGCAAATTGCTATTTCCTGATATTTTTTACTCAATAGCAATTTTAAATTGCTAAGAAAATCCAACAGACACAGCTTGCATCTAGCGTATGTTGGTCATCCTCTAAGCTGTGACTGGTGGGGTGTGGGGTTGAATCGTGAGAAACATAACGTTTTTTTGCTCTCTCTTTTCTTAAAGCACTTTATTGAAGTATGATTCACATGTAAAAATCTGTATATATTCAGTGTATACATCCTGATGAGTCTGGAGATAAGTATACACCTGTGAATCTATCAACACCATCAAGGCCAGAGACATATTCATCACCTCCCAAAGCTTCCTCCCCACCTCCTTTATTATCATTATTATTATTATTATTGTTTATATTTTTAAAAGATTTTCTCTCATCAGCTGTGAATGGGAATGTTAACTACCAAGGGCAAGGAAGGGCACGAGTAAAAATAACAGATTCATGTCTCTCATTTATCTCCTTTCAGCTCCCTTTCAAATCTCACTGATATTAGTGTAAAGATATTAATACACAAGATTAAAAAGAACCAGAAAGAAGAGAGGATAGCAAATGAGAGATTCATAGAAATTTAAGGAGATGAGAAGCAGAAGGAAAATAGCCAAGTTAGGAAAGTAGAGAGAGTTTCAACCTAATTATCTGCATAGGGTGGGTTCTGTCAGTTTACTCCATGAAATGCTGAGAGCCTGCACGAGTGGAGGCACACAGATGCAGAGAATGAAAGTTAACTCTAGAGTAATGTTTCCATTCAGGGATTTTTTTTCTGGAATTTTCCTGGGAAATTTATATGTTTTTCCGAATCTAGAGAGAAATCAGTTGGGAAAAGAGGAAAAGGAACTATAATTCTCCTATGAAAATTCAAGTTTGATATCACCGTGGAGATGTTACTAGTTTGAAAGAGTAGACAGACATCAAGTTGAAAGCAAGAGCAGGAATCACTGATACACAGAATGGAAGCGTAAGACCGACATTCCAAGAACCAGGGTGCGAACAGGTAGGAGAGGAGCGGGGATGGTCTTATCAGTGGCTGTTACCATGTTGTAAGTGTCTGTGGCGCCATTTCGTGCTAAGGGTGACTCATTCTTGCAAATAAAATAAGTATTAATACATTTATATGCATAGTATACTTTAAACAAATCCTTTGAGTATTGTTCCAAGGAATAAGTTCTGGAAGCAAAATAAATTTTTAAGCTGGCAATTTTGATTCTGTGTTGCATTGTTAATTGTGTTAGAATATGAGATTGTTTTGTTGTTATAATACTACCCAATAATGTCAGTTGGTGTTTTCCAGCATTTAAAAACACTACATAGGCTACAATTGTAAATACTTTAAGGGAAAAAATGCAAGGGGAAAAAGATATGAATGTTGGGGAATATTCCAGCACAGAATTAATAACATATAAAATTTAAATTAGCAAAGGCAATGTAAATTCCAATGGCAAAACTAAAGTCAGGGAAAGCAGGTGAAATACTTATTATTTTTATTTTATTTTATTTAAAAAAATTTTTTTTTAAAATTTATTTATTTTTGAGAAAGAGTTTCACTTTGTTGCCTGGGCTAGAGTGCCGAGGCGTCAGCCTAGCTCATAGCAACCTCAAACTCCTGGGCTCAAGCGATCCATCTGCCTCAGCCTCCCGAGTAGCTGGAACTACAGGTATGCACTACCATGCCCGGCTAATTTTTTCTATATATTTTTAGTTGGCCAATTAATTTTTTTCTATTTTTAGTAGAGAAGGGGTCTCGCTCTTGCTCAGGCTGGTTTTGAACTCCTGACCTTGAGCGATCCTCCTGCCTCGGCATCCCAGAGGGCTAGAGGTGAAATACTTTTAACATTACAAAGGAAAATGAGCTTTTATGAAGCGACACATACCCTAATGTCCAACTTGAAGATCTTTGGATTCCACTAACACCACCAATGAAAAATGAAAGGAATTTTTACATAAAATGGAATATTTATATTAAAGATCAGTAATGCTTTGTATGTTTTAAGATTTCATTTTAAGAATAATACTTCTAAATATTTTATGTATTTGTGGTATTATCTTTCAATACTTCAAATGATTTTTTCTAGGTCTATTCTTGATACTGGCTCTGTAATACAAAGGTTATCATTTTGAAGTGAAAAATAAGGATAATCTCAAAGCTCACTTTAACTAAATTCACCAACCTGGCTCACTGCCTTTAATGTTATGAAAGTAACTAATGTTTAGAAGCTAGGCTGCATTCATCAACACTAATTTATTTAAAAAAATGTTTCATGAAATAGGCACGGGCTTTGTTAGTTTTTACTGGATGTATAAACATGCATGATTTCTATACCCTCTCTGAGCCTCAGTTTTATGATTTTTTAGATAGCAATAATTTTCCTTATTTTTGTACATGTATTGTGTGGATAAATAATCAGCTTATTTGGGGGTATATAGTAGATTTCCAATAACTGTTATTTTCCTTGTAATTATACATGAACAAATTAACTTGACTTATTTGGCACCCGTTTGAGCATTGGAACTATAAGCATTCAAGCAGCACTTGAGAAATATAATAAACAATAGAAGAATAAGAAGTCTGCAAACTGAGAATAAGGCAAATCCTGAGCATTAACTACTGTTACAAGACCCCGTGAGTCAACAAAGCTCTTTCTTAGGTACAGTCCGAGCAGAAGCAGTGAATCTAAACTTAGGTACAGAAGGTCTGTTAGTGATCAAAGAATAGCCAAAAATGCTATTAGGAAAAGTCATGGACTTCTCTCTAGATTGGTTTTTTTTCTTTGATGCTTCTGACTCTTATTTGACACAGAATTTTAATAAATTATTAAGTGGTTTCCCAGCCCACATCAGATTAAGAAAACCAAATGAAGAGTAGAGAACAATCCCCTGGCACAGGAATACACCAAAGTAGCAGTTGACAATATAACCAAGAATCAGGGGATAGAGAATCAATGAAAGTAGCTATAATGACCACATACACAGCTGTTGACAATGTGGCAGTCTTGGTTACAATCTAGCTTGATAATTTATGTCCAAAATAATGGTTATAAATAATAAAAAAGGGCCAATAATGTCTGAAATACTGTTTAGTAAGGCAATGTAGTAACTCATAAAGATGAGAAAGTTTTTTTAAATATCGAAAAAAGGAATAACTTGAGGTTTTGAATATTAAATTATTATTTTTTGTGTCCTTTAAAATTCAATTACGTGGAATATTGGAGTCCCTAATAATGCTGAATAATAGAGGCATTATTTAATATATTGGATGCAAAATTGAGCCAAATTTTAATAACACAAAATAGTTCATTTCTTTTGGCAAATACAAAAAGCATCTAATAAGAGGTTATAAGACGATATGTCCACAGGCATCTATTCAAATAGTCTTTCAGTTAAGTACTTCTGGCACATGAACCAGTACTAAGGAGCTATAAATTCCTTTCAACATTTATTTAAAACATCATAAAGTAAACACAGTATGAAACTGTGTAAAGAACATGTTCAGTTTGGTGTATTATGGCTCTGAATCTTCAAAGACTGTTAACGTGTAATATGGTCTTGCAGTCAAGCAAAAGCAAGAGAATACATAAAGGTCAGAGATTTAACTTGTAATTAGAGAATGGGGAATAAAAGGAGACCAATTAAAGATGAATTCCTCCCCTTGTTAGTAGTAGGAATTCTTGTCATTACAGGTATATTTATGAGTATTAAATGTAATTTAGTGTTAAAAATTCTACCCAATTCCATGCTAGGTGTTGAATTTATTTTATATCACCTCTTCTTCCTGATTGAAAGCTGCTCTCTGTAAGAATCTGGGACTAATGCTTGCATCATTTTATTATTCTCACATATAGAGGAAACTATCTCATAGTATTTTATCTGTAGAGTTGACTCCATAGTTGTACAGTATATGCAGTTAAGGCCTCACACTCAGAAGGGCCCCAGGCTTGCTATAATGTTCTGCTGCTGCCTTCCTGAAATTCTTAGTCATTTTTTCACAAGGGACCCTGAATTTTCATTTTGCATTGGACTCTCCAAAAGTCTTGTTTACCTGTTTCACAGCTCTGCCCAATTAGTCTATGAAGTGGTGCTTTTGGTGTTAAAAAATAAATAGTCCCAATACTTATGTTACAATCAACCATAAAATTAATTCTAAAATATGTATGTTTTTTTCCCTGTTCTTCCTGTGCTACTTCTCTCTTCTCCAGTTAAATTATCATATTACACAGGTAGACCAGTGAAACTGAACTACCTCTGAAACAGACACATGCATATAAGTACACTTGTTACTTGACAGATCTGCTATTGGAAATTAAGTGGGGGAAGTCCAATGGTCATTGTGATAAATGATGCTGATACACTGAAAAAAAGAGAAAAATTGTATTTCAAACTCTTACCAAACCAAAAAATCAATTCTGGATAGATTAAGAAACTAATTGCAAAAAGCAACATGTGGAGTGATAAATGTGGGTACATTAAAGATGCAATTTTCTGCTCATCAAGACACCCTAAAGGAAGTGAAAAGTCAAGCCACAAACTCTGACAATATAGTTATATCACATAAAGTACAGAAAGGACTAATATCTGAAAAAATTTCAAACAGTTCGATAGAAAACTGGGCAAAATATTTAAATAGGTACTTCAAAAAAGAAGAAATT
This sequence comes from Cheirogaleus medius, assembly GCA_008086735.1. Taxonomy (NCBI): domain Eukaryota; kingdom Metazoa; phylum Chordata; class Mammalia; order Primates; family Cheirogaleidae; genus Cheirogaleus; species Cheirogaleus medius. Next base: position 34,157,194 of record VBSM01000605.1, on the reverse strand, counting down.
TACATGAATAATAAACATGTGAAAAGGTACTCAGATTCAGTTAATAATCAGAAAATGTAAATAAAAAGTACAAGGAGATACAATATCACACCCACCAGACTAGCAAAAATTTTAAGTCTGTGTATTATCAAACATTGGAGAGGTTATAAACCAATGAAAACTTTCACATATTATTAAATAGATCATAAATTAGAAAATCTTTCTTTTTTCTCTTTCCTTCCTTCCTTCCTTCCTTCTTTTTTTCTCTCTCTTTCTTTGACAAATGATTGTATATATTTATGAGATCCAATGTGATGTTTTGATATATGTATACATTGTAGAAAGATTAAATCAGGTAATTAACATAACCATCACCTCACTCCTTATCATTTTTTTGTGGTGAAACATTTAAAATTTATTCTTTTAACAATTTTGAAATGTATAACACATTATTATTAACTATAATCACTATGCTGCACAAGAGGTAACTAAAACTCTTTCCTCTGTCTAACTGAAACTTTGTACCCTTTGACCAACATCTCCCCATTTCCCACCCCAGTAGCCTCTGGTAACCACCATTCTCTGTTTCTATGAGATTCTCTTTTAGATTCCACACATAACTTCTTTAGAAAAAAGTTTGGTTTTACCTGAATATGAAGCACACATGTCCCACATCCCACAAATTCTATCTTTAAGTTTTAATAAATTAAATAAACTCTCATTCATTCATATCAGAAGACATGTACCAGAAAATTCATAGCAACATAGATCCTAACAGACTAAGTTGAATATATAGTACTATATCATCATTCAATGGCATAGTACAACAATGAAAATGAATGTACTACAGCTACAAGCATCACCAGAAATGAATTTACCAAACATAATAGTGAATAAAAGATACATGACTCAAAATATTCATTTGGTATAATTCCATTTATGTAAAGATCAAAAGCAAGCAAAACCAAATAATAGATTGGTACGGGCACATACATAAGATGCTAAAATCTTCAAGAAAAGCAAGATAATTATTCTCATATCAGTGAGAATGGTAGTTATTCTTAGGGATGGGAAGGGAAGGATATGTAATCAAAGAGATCAGAGGCTTCTAAGTTACTGGTAATGTTTATTTCTTAATGAAGGTTTTAGCTACTTTGATGTTGTCTTTGTTATTCTTTAAAATACACAGTATTGTTTATACACTCTGATAAGATATGAATATGTTTCATAATTTTTTTTAAAAAGCCTTGTGTTTCAAAGCATTATGTTCCTAATACCCACTGTACTTAAAGGCAATGCCTTTCAAGGAGATCTATTGACAAACCTACAGTGAAAACAACAAATTAATTCCTAACTCTCATCCACAATATGTACCAAGAGAAACAGAATTATATTCATTTACACATTAAAGTCTTTTTAAAAAACATTATTTGCTGGATGCAATCCTAATTGTTTTTGTAATAAACATGAATATAATACCCATTTGATTGTAAGAAGCACTAGGTCTTGATGGAGACAAAGGATATGAATAAATTGGTAGGAATATTGAGTTAGTTTTACAAAGAAAATGATGATCTACACCTTAAAATCCCCAATAATATTTAAGTATTATGGGCCAAGACCAAAAATCATTTTCCAGGAAGAAAAGGCTTTATTGAAGTTCTTAAATAGTGTTTGGTGCTGGTTTTCTAGGAACAAAGATTTTGATGGAGACAGATGTCAGGGACATGTATGCAAGTGTGTCTCCTACCTCTCATGTCCCTGCTGTCCCGTGGTGATGGTCAGGGTCTCACTCACAATGTGAGTAAGACGAGGTGATGAGAATGATAGAAACTGAGGCAAAAGAAGTAGTTGAAGACTAAATAACTACAGACCTTTTATACCATTCTGTGCTATTTGAACTCTAATTAAGTGATGTAGAACCATAAAAAAACTTTAAACAGGCAGTGCCAGTGTGAATAGTCACATATTTTTTTTTTCTTTTAGAAGTAAAGGAAAAGAAAAGGCAAGTGCAAACCTTTTCAAGAGGTGGAACATGAGAACCGAAAACGAAGAGGTTATGAAGTGACATTGATCAACTGGAAATGAAAAACTAAACCGTCATCAAAATCTTGAACCTTTTTAAAATTGAGTACACAATTTAGATATAGATAAATAGAAGTTCTCTTTCTCCTTTCTTTTTGATATTAAGATCTTTAAAGATTGTTTCAGACGGACTGGGGTACAGTAGAAGTTTCTGCCAAAGGCACCATCTTCTTACTGTGAACCTAAAGCAAAGATTCTCTCTGCAGGTTGTACGCCTTTGACTTCATGATTCCTTAAGCAACAGTCCATAATATTTACATTTAAGTCCATGGCACTTTTGTAAAAAATTCATATTTACTGAACAAATAAGCCTAGAAGCTTGAATTTTGTATAGCAATTATTAAACCTACATATAATTTCTCTCTCTCTTTTTGCCTTTCTTCCTCTCCCTCATTCTGCTCACTCTAAAATGAATTTAAATGTTTTTTGAGCCAAAGAATGCTGATCTTTGGGCTGATGGGGAAAAT
>VBSM01000605.1:34097533-34154563 GCA_008086735.1 Cheirogaleus medius | reverse complement strand
CAATTTACCATGTGACCATGGGCCAACTCCCTTAGTTCCTCTTTGGGGTTCTGGCTTCTCATCTATGAAGCTGCAATGAGAGCAGTGACCATTCATATGATCCCTAACCATTGAGAAATTGTGCTTTAGACTATCTACTCCACAAGAACATTAATTCAAATGGGAGATGACATTACTGGTATTAACCTATTGAACAAGCAGGATCGAAAATCATTACTGTTATTCTAGCTGGGAGATGCAAAGGCCGATTTGTTTATTTTGATGGCCTTGCTTACATTTTAAATTCAAGCCACTAAACATTTGGTTACAAAAAATAAGAATTCAAAGCATTTAGCTAGATGCTACATTCTCAGCAAAGGAATCGGTGATTGACAGACCTTTAAAACTTGTCTGTCAATTTCGTTGTCTTCACATGGGCTTCTCCAGCTACACTAAGAGGCCCTTGATTCAAGCTTTGTGTTTCCTTGGAGAAAAGCTATTCAGCCTCCAAAAAACTGAAATCTTACCTGTACATTTCTACTTGTTTTGCAGAGGTAGTGTTACAAAATATTTTTATCTTTGTAGAAATAACACTTTACCAGCTTAGCACCAGAAGAATGCTTTTGGAGTCAGAAACTAACATTATTATGAATACTGTGAATACCAGTATTCTATGTTTAAATTTTGGGCCAATAGAAAGAAAACTTTAAAGGAACTCCATATTTTTTGAATTATGAAATAAATATTTCCATTACTAGAGGTAGCAGAATTTTTTGCCTATGTTGAATGTTAGCAGAATTTATCCTTATGATAAATACTGTTCTTAAAATTCTAAGAGGAAGATGTTATTGATTTGTTCTTTAAGTGTTAATGCCATAGTGAGTTATGACAATATGGTGTTTTCTACTTTGTCATTTAACCTGCATTTTTCTCGGTTTCCAAATTGGTATAATCAAAAGTATCTTTGCTCTATTAACTTTGTGTCCAACTGAAAGAAGAAAAATGTAAAACTTTTTGTGTATGTCTCAACATCAAATAGCAAGTATTATTTAAAAAATTTAAATCAATTAAAATATATAAAGAACAGAAGAGATTCTGTATTTCCTTGTTCCTCAAAATGTGATCTGAGGATTAGTGCGTCAACATTATCTGGGAGTTTGTTAGAAATGCAGAATCCCAGGCCCCACCCCAGATCTATGAACCAGAATCTGCATTTGAACCAGGTCTCCAGGTGATTAGCACGCACATCAAAATTTGTGAAGCACCTCTATGACAGACCTTTATAAATGTACTACTGAAAAATTTAGCCACATAAATTGTAACTTTACCCGGATAGAGAGTAGAATCCTAGAGATGTGACTTCTTTATAGGAAATATGATGGTAGCTTAAGAATGCTCAAATTTGGGATCTCTTAGTAAAAATAAGCTAGCTGAGTTAAATTGTACACAAGAGGAAAAGTAATTTCTATGGTAACCCAGGTTTCCTAGGTGTTTAGAATTAGGAAATTGAAAGGTAATCAGTATAGTTGCTAGGGTACAATCACCATGGATGAAATCCTTTGCCAAATGGCAAATGAGTGAATGGCTACAATTTGGCACCAAACTGAGATACCTGCTGTTTTTTCAATGGTAACACACAAAGTACTTGCTTCCAATTTTGAGATTGCTGTGACATGATGAAATATAAAATGTAATCTCAATACCTGAGAGAAAAATGGTGTCCTGAATGTCCATATTTAAAGCACACAGGTAAGAGTCTTCTGACATACAGCTAATGTATAATGCTCAAGAACTCGCGATGATGGTATAATCTTGAACATGCAGAAATCATGTTTTAAATAGAAAATATCTCTAGAAAAGCTTATTTATGATCATTAAGATAGCATGCATTTTAATTTTTAAAAATTATTTAATTTTATTTTCTTATTTGTTTAATTTTTTTTTTCTGCAAATCAGGATTTTAACCACAGTAAGGTTAAATCAAAAGAGTTTGTTGCTGCAGTACTAACAATTTGAAGTATGGCTAAAAGTCATAGGCAAGTATGAAAAATCTCTACTCTTAGTTTAAAATGTTTAAACTAAGCAATTCCCTGAGTTGCTGCTCTGGACACTAAAATAATTTGAAAGTTAAGGGAGCAGTGAAAAGGAACGATTTCTTTTCATCATGTGGAAGAAGTTGTTCTCTAAAATACACATCCCTCCCAAGGATGCTCTGGCACTACCGTTTTCAGTGGCTGAAAAAAGACAGTTTTAAGCACCATTGAATTTTGCATGTCCTCACATGTTCTCTGATCTCTGACAAAATTTATTTGTCAAACTTTCTCGAGCCCCTAATGTGTGCTGTGTTCTGGAGGGCACGTCAGTGATTCAGGGATAGAGCACAGGCCCTTCAAAGCCAGAACCTTGGCATTTGTCTTTGCTTCTCACTGCTCCCTACATGGATTTAAAAATCAGCCATGCTGCCGATACTTTTAACTTTGGCAATAGCAGTTTTCCAAAATCTGGATTGTGTCTTTGCAATTCAGTTTAACAGGTCTGAGATCTCCATTCACCTTTTAAAATTTCTTATTTTGCCCCAAGCATGCCTATCAAAATCTTACCTCTTCTTCCAGACACAGATCTTATTTCCCCTCTTTCATGAAACATTTTGTAATAATTCCCTTGAACACCCCCAAATCTTCAGTTTATCTCCCTCAAAGGAATTCCCAAAACACCCTTTTCTATGTCCTTCTATGAGATTATCTCTTCCTCTGGGGTAAGGTCTGTGCCTTAATCATCTTTGCATTGGTATTATAGTACCTAGTGGCTTGCACATAATAGTAATGTGACAAATATTTATAGGATTTAATTTTACTTGGTCTCCCAATGTCCACTCCTGTATCCCAATTATGGGGTTGCTGCAATGTTTTCAGGCTCCTAGCACCTGGCTCCTGGTTCTGGGTCCTTTGGATCCTGACATTGCTGTCTATATATCCTAATGTGATTACGCGAGATTGGTACTTTAGGAAAACAATTGCTTCCTACCATCCTGGTGAGATTTTTTTTTTTTAAAGCACATAACTTTTATAGGATTTACATGCATTAGGGTCCACAAAAAATAGGTTGGTTAAAATTAAAGAAGTTAGACTCAGGGCTTTGGACTTGTTAAACAAAGTTTATGGGATGTCACTGTCTGAAATGACCAAACCAGAATGGAGTTTTTGGAGCTGGTTGCCAGGTAGTCTGTCTTCAAAATCGGCCAGTTTTCAAAGCAAAAAAAGAAAAACCCAGAGATTTGCAGCAGCCAAGCACAAGGGGCACCTGAGCCAGCATAAGGACATCCCCTCTGTGTTATCACTGTAATGAAATTAACTTTGAAATAATTCAAGGAAAGGTCAATTAGATATTTATACTAAATTTTTTGTAATGATTTTTTTTTAAATCAGGCTTCAAGTGACCAGGAAGTATGGAAATTGAGGGGTGAAGCAATGAAAAATCAGGGCTATTTTATTAAAATCTGTTTATGCATACTCAGCTTGGTGTTGGTCTGTCTTCAATGAGTACAGGAGCTCTTCTCTCCCTGGCATAAAGAAAGTACCTTCCTCAGAGGGCAATCCATTCCTTACTTTTGGGCAGATAACGCCTAAAAGGGTAGAGAACTCTTCCTGCATCTGTTGAGACTCAATTGCCTTTAGCTCAAAATAATCCTTATGCCAATGTGGCATAATTTTGGAGTAGGCACTCTCTGATCTTTTTTTGAGCAAGCTCAGATAGGCAATAGAAACAATGAACCTTAAACAAATGGCCAATAATTTTACTAATATCATACAAGTGTGATGAATATTATAAATATACTCTGGAAATTTATTGCCAACTTCAGCATTGGCTTCAAGGTGGCTTTCCTTAAACAGTGACCTGGTGAGATTTTGATCTCACTTTGGCTTTCATCTCACTTTGACTTACACTTGAACTGAGTTCTGGCCTTGAAGCTACTTACTCAACACACATCTCCATATGACCTTTTCCTTGCTAACTCTTCCTGGCTGTGCCCTTGTGTCTTCCAGTGTCCAAGACCTTCAGTAACCCACAGCTGACCAGTCTTCCTCCTGGTCCTTGTCATGATAGCACACCTAGGCCTACACTGCACTGAAGACAACAAAACCTCTACCTTAACCAAGTATTGGTCAGTCTCATAGACTGCTTTGACTGATTATTCTGAGGAGGAATTAGAAATATATTATGGGAGGAAAAGAAATATAGCCTCATACATATACACGTTGCATGCATGGTAAAATAGTTACAGTCCACTTAGTTAATCAAGTGAACTTTTACAAAGCCCCTATTCTAGAGCAGATGCTTTGCTAGAGGCTGGGGATGGGTGCAGTAGGAAGTAGAGGAGATTGAAAGAAGAGTAAGACACAGTTCCCACCTCCAACAGACTCCTTAGCGTCAACCAATCATGGAGCAACCTGGCTCTGCCACTTACTAACAGTGTGATCTTGTCTAAGCCACTTATGCTGGTTAGGCATCATTTTCTACAGTCATCAAAAGGAAATTATTCCTACCCCACAGACATGTTTTAGAGAGTCTCTAGCATAGTGCACACACATATTACATGCTTAACAAGTGAGAGCAAAAAGCTTACCAAAATCTTCTCTTCTTTAATTAACTTCCATTTTAACTAGCTTAACAAAGATTTTATATCTGACTTTTGTACATTTCTCAAATCTTGGTTTTTCTCCCCAGTTAGACAGTATCACCTGGGAAGATTTTCATGTTCCCCACCCTCAAAGATTCTCATTTAATTGGTCTGGGGTGGAAATGAAGGGGAAGATGTCAGTAATTTTCAAAAGCCCTGAAATGACTCAAATGTGCAAGGTGCTTGATAAGACAACTCAGTATAACTTTATTCTCTCCCTCTTGCTTACAAAGATGAACTCACCTACATGCTCTGCAGTCACAGACCTTTTCTCAAAATGTTTTCCCTCAATCAGAGAAACAATAGGTGTCTATCACAGCAAAGATGCTATGGTCTAGGCTAGAAAATCTGGATAATTATCATCAGGTACAATTGGATGCTGCTTTCCTTCCCAGAAACATTTTGAACTTGCTTCAGAAATAAAGACTAAGAGTGTCCTTGAAGCTTATAGCAAGTGGCTGTCAGAACTTTTGATACAATAAATTTGCCCATGAGGATCTAGTTTTAACTCTGAGAACCATATTGTATGAGTTCCTGTCCTAGATACGTTACATGACAATATGAATACACTTATGAGAACAATGGAATAGAATATTTGAAATTAGAATTGACCCTTAACACCTGGAATATGTGACAGCCATACATTTAGATCTTATAAAACCTACAGAAGAGCCAATCAAGCTCACTTTTTTCGTGAGAGGCTTTGGTTCCCCAGGAAACTCATTTCTCACTTCTGACATGCCTGAATTTTCAATACCCTAGAGATTTCTTATGTGTTTCTTTCGCATTAAGTGTCCAAAAATTGTGAGACAAAATTCTTGGACTATTTCCTGAATCAGAGTCTCTGATTTCACTTAAACTGCTAAAGCCTGAAAGTGAAAATATGTAATCAGGGTCTCAAGAGTTATTAGTCATGAACCTAGTACTAAACCACAATGCAATAATCTCCAAATCCACAGTGAAAGGAGTGATAAGTTAGGTGTAATACAAGATCCTGTCAACCCCTGTGATTCTAGGAATTTCTCTAGCTTTTAATAAATTCTTTAGAATATTTTTAGAAGTTCCCTTCTTTGGAAGCCAAGATGCAGGAGATATCACTCAGTGGAGATTCCACTCACATACACATGACTCTCAGGAACATATAAGATATTTAATGGAGGAAGGAGAGCTGAAGCGAGCAAGGGATAAAGAACATTTAAAATGGAACACATAAAAAATCTCCCTAGTGTAGTGAACACAAGCTTTCAACTAATAAGAATCTCTTTGGATCAGCACCCTGTTCTCATCTTTAGTTCCTGTAGTTCAGGTGAGGCTGATCTTTCTGTAACACAAGCAAGTCTAAACCAAGTCATCAGGTTTGCTGTTGTGGTCTTACTGTTAGTGCAAGTGGCCTATTAAATTCACTGGACTCCATAGGATGCAAGCACAAAGTAACTCCATTTTTTTCCAACATGACTCCTTTAAATCTACTCTCCTGACATATACCACATCCCCTACCTCTGGCTTTATACCATATACTATCTCTGGCGCCAGGCAAGGGCTCCACGCCACAAGCCACAGTCCTTGTCAGGACTTTTGCGGGAATAATTGTGAAAGTTACACTCTCTTCTCTTGGATGGTTAGCTGCAGGATGATTCAAGCCTAGAGTTATCCTAGCCTAATTTTCTATTATGTAAAAAATTATTGTCCAAGAAAAAGTCTATCTAGAAACAAGCAGACCTCAGATGGCATTAAAAAAATGAATAGTGTCCTGATGCCAATCTCCTCTTGTTCTATTCTGCTTATAAGATATTGACATTGATTACATTAAATAGTTTTGATTTGGATTTCTTCATTAGATGGGAGATAAATGACCTTAATTATTCCTTTCAATTGTGAAAGTCTAGGTTTTCATTGCAACATCTATCTAGTTATTTAGCCAATTAATGGTCATCTGAAGTAGCTATCCTTACTCCATTCCAAAGAGGATTTGAAAAGGTCAATACTAAGTCTCCAAGATCCATCATGAAAATGGTTTATGTAATTTTTTGTGACTTATCAATAATTGGAATTGGTCCCAGTTTATCTCCAGCTTAATTTCAGGTACAGATTGATAGATGGATAAAGAAATATAAATCCTTCACACTTTGGATACTATTTCACAAAAACTATCTCAGTAATTTCTCCAAAATAAAAGACTGTATTTGCAGCAATAATTGGCAGAGAGAAGTGTCAAGGGAAAGTATGTTGAATAATGAAATAACAGCCATCTGTTTAAAGAGGGGTTGGCAGTCTCATCCTATAAAGGGAGCACTTATTTTTTATGCCAAAAATTGGTCCCAGCAATAAACAGTAAATCCAGTAGTACTGTGACTTCATTCTTTCCACTCTTAGGGCTTCTGTGTACCTGTATCCTTCTGTAATACAATCAAGTTTAACCCAAGTCTTTAGGTTTGCTGTTTGTGGTCTTACTGTAAGAGTAACTGGCTTATTGAATTAACTAGACTCCATCGGATGCAAGCAGAAAGTAACCCCTTTCATTCCCAACATGACACTTTTAAATCTACTCTCCTTTAGGTGAAATCTCCACTGTTTTCCATAGCTTTTCTTGTCAGATATAGGTAATAAATGATTAAATCTGGTCTAACAATCACATGGCTCCCAACCATCTTCCTGTTAAATCTTCTCTCCACTCTCAGCTGTACTTGGGAACATAGGGGGTGATGAAATTTCTTTATTTTCTCACCTAACACTCTACTCTTAATGTATATGTGCCCAATAACAAAGAGTTAAAAAAAAGGCAAAAACTGATAGAACTGCAAAGAGAAATAAATGAACCAACACACCTCTCTATTAGTAATTGACAGATAAAGCAGGCAGAAAATCAGTAAGGACATTGTGAACTGAACAGCACCATCAATCAACTGTATCTAATTAATATCCAGTGACCGTAGAACACATATTTTTCTCAAGCTCACATGAAACATTCATCAAACTGGACCAAATTTGGGGCCATAAAATACAGTTTATCATTGTGTGTGGAATGCAGCAAAAACAGTGCTTAGAGGGAAATGCATAGTATTGAATGTGTATGTTAGAAAAAAAAAATCTAAAATCAGTAACCTAAGCATCTACCTTAGGAAACTAGAAAAAGAAGAACAATTAAATTCAAAGTAGGCAGAAGAAAAGAAACAAGAGTTTTGGCATATATTTCATTTGTAAGCATCGCCTTTATTGAGAAAATATAAATGGAAAAAAATTCAAATGAAATTTTTACTATATTTTAGAAAAAGAAGTTCAAATTCTGTATCTACAAAATTTGTATCTGGGTAGCATCAAAAATTTATCAAATCTCTCTGAGGTTCAATTTTCTCATCAGTAATAGAGACAATTAATACCTATTTTATATGTTCATCGTGAGGATTAAATGAAATAACTCATGAAAAACACTTAGCAACATTAAGCATTTAAAAATTGTAGGAGTTGGCTAAGGGATACAAAAATACAGCTAGAAGAAATAAGTTTTAGTATTTGATAGTAGGGAAATTATAATTAACAATAAATTATTGTATATTTCAACATAGCTAGAAAAGAAGAATGGTAATATTCCCAACACGAAGAAAAGATAAATGTTTGAGGTGATGAATATCCCAATTATCTTAATTTAATTGTTACACATTGTATACATGTATCAAAATATCACATGTACCCCTAAAATATGTGTATCTATCATATATCCATAAAAAATGGTAGGGGCTGTTTTCATTACCAATCTCATCATCACCATGACCACCACCACCATCACTGTGATCATCATCATCACAACCAAACACACATTGTTGGACAATATTGAACATACAAAGACAAATGAAGCCTGGTGAGATAAAAAGAATAATTGTGGAATCCACAAAAGTAGCTTCCTCTTTGCTAGGATGCTGTTTAAACACCACATTGTTAGCTGAATCTGTCCAGATATTGATGGCTTCCCTTCTCCTTGTCCCCTCTGTTTTTGTGTGGCTGCTGCCCCACGGTGACCCAGAAGTGAGCCACTTCATCTCTGTAAGTTCTGCTCTATGATTCCATTCACACACGTTAGTTTGTGGAAGATTTTGCAGTAGGAAGGAGAGACTGCAATCATATGCCTCAGAGAAAATTCTTAATAAACATTTCCGTTCTTCTTAGCAGCCCTGGCTGTCAAAAACAGTTTTGCTTTCTTACCTTTTTCCCAAGAATATGCCTGTTTCCCTGCCTTCTCTATCCCTCTTTCAAGTTTCCTTGCCTTTGTAACTCAAATTCCTCTCTTGCTGTTATACAGAGTTATTCAGTTCTCCTTGGCTAGGTCTCCCAAAACTTGTATGAGAGAATTTATAATCTGGATGCAAGGAATTATCTTTTTCAAGACAGCTCATTTCACCCTGCTTTGTAGGTTCTTTCTTGCCTGGTTTTTGATAAAATCCTAGGCTAGTTCCACAGCTTTCCAAGTACTTTGCATTTTGTTATATTCTTTCTGCTCAGTCCAATCTAACATCAAAATTGTTCTCATCCAGATTAAAGCATCATCCCTTCTCCAACCTAAACCCAGCTCAGAATGAGAAACTACAGCAGGAAGGAGGTTTGCCATGTGTGTCTTCATGGATTTCCCGCACAGCTCCTCTCACCATGAAGCCTTTTGTGTCTCCTCTGCTGGAGAGGGAGGAGGTCAGACAGGTCTTGAGTTTACAGTTATAATCAGATGTGCGTGTTCCCTCTAGGAGTGTTGGATGCTCAGCTGGCTCCTTGTCTGGCTGGGTACAGGGCAATCTCAGGGCACCTCAGTAATCCCAAATGGAATCTTCCACCTGTGGCTCCATGCTAGGTTGATGTCTCCTGTGCTGCTGCCTGCATGCAACTCCCCATATGCTCCTGGTTTCCTTCAGTCCATCCCTGTGAGGTCCACATCATTCCTCCAAGCAGTCCACATGGTAAAGGTCCCTTGGAAGTGAGCCTTCTACTGGGTTCGGATCTGGCCCACAGGAAACATAAGCTTCCTTGCTTTGGCCACATTTGGGAGGGGTAGGCTATTTATTCCCAGTGCAGCACCGTCTCTAAGCTCTGCAGCCACAGGTTTGTCTAGCCAGCTGCTTGTAGATAGGTGTCACTATCTCCCAGTATTTAGGAGAGAGAGAGAACACAATACTTTGACAATAGTTTTTCTAAAGAAATCATCTTTACCAATGCACCTTCACCAGTCATGTCCCTCTCTATATATCCTGGAGGCAACAACAGTCTATGGCTGTGGTCCTCAACCCCCAGGGTGTGGACCAGTACCGGTCGGTGGCCCGTTAGGAACCAGGCTGCACAGCAGGAGGTGAGCAGCAGGCAAGCCAGGGAAGCTTCATCTGTATTTACAGCCGCTCCCCATTACTTGCATCACCACCTCAGCTCCTTCTGTCAGATCAGCAGTGTCATTAGACATTGCATTATGGTGAGTTGTATAATTATTTCATTATATAGACAATGTAATAATAATAGAAATAAAGTGCCCAATAACTGTAATGTGCTTGAATCATCCCAAAACCATACCCCCCCCATCTGTGGAAAAATTGTCTTCCATGAAACTGGTCCCTGGTACCAAAAGGTTGGGGACCACTGGTCTATGGTATACTGGACTGGATTTGGTGTCATCCCTTAGCAAATTGTGCATAGATGTTTCCACACCACTCTTATTAATAAAAATGTGTAGGCACTTAACAAACACCATTTATCTTAACTTTAGGACTTCATTTAAAACTAAGATAACAGAATAACTCCAATTTTAACATCTTGTTTCATTTGCATATAGAAACCCAGGATTGTCAGCAAAATTTAGACAGGATTATAGATAGCAATTTTGGTTTTTGCATATATAGTAATTGAAGGCATTGAGTTTCTATTTTTAAAAACAGTATTTCTGTGTTATTTTTCATTTCTTGTACTCTGTTAAATTGTGAGTTCATTGATGGCATGCTCAAGAAATATAACCAAGGAAAGAGTTGGAGAAGGTATTTCAAGTGTGAAGAGCCTTTCCTTGCAGTAAATTCTCAATTCTAATCTGGCAGAGGGGTTAGTGTAGGGTCTCTCTCATGTTCTCAATTTTCCTTTGCTCTATTTTCTAATGTCTAGAAATATAAAGAATACGTCTATGGATATATCGTATCTTTTTAAAAATTGACATTATTCAAAAGATTCATAGTAAAAAAATCAATGTAAACTAAAGAGTTCACAGGCTCCATTTAAAAACAAAAACTTCAAAGTTGAAATGTTAGCTTTTAAAAAAATAGCTTCAATCTCTTTTCATTTGCATTATAAAAGTTGAACTTAATAAACCACCAGTGGTATAAATACATTAGAAACTAGGTTGCCAATTAACATCTTTTTGGCTGTGCAGAGATAACCAAGCATAGAAAAAGTTAAACAAATTTGACTTTAATGTAATTATGTTGGAGACTAATTTAATCAGATATTTATCAAATTTCCCCACGGATCCTCTGAAGCAGCAGCGTTAATATTGTTTTCCTAAATATTCATCAGAATCAACCCTTCCATGGAAATTAGCAAAGGAGGCCTCTTGCAAAGCATTCGAATCTAGGTTCTTCTGCATGTTCTCACCCTCTGCAAACATAAAACTCCTTTGCTGGCAATGATGCTAGTCCAGTTAAGTACTCAGGCTGTTGATGCCATATTGACCAGCTAGTGTTGAGACTACATTACAGTAATCGCCTGTCTGATCATCAGAGAATCCCCTAATGACCTTAGTGAGATTAGGAAAACAGGAATGTAAAGGCAGGTGTGTCCAAGGGTAACAGAGAAGTATGCCATCAAGTTAAGAAGAACCTTTAGCATAACAGGTGAAAAGCTTTGCTCCAATCCGTTCTCTCACTTACACTGCATTTCCAGCCCATCAGAATGGGTTGGAATGGTTTTCCTCACTTAGAAATATGAACTAGAGTGCTTGAATCATAAGAATTTGTGACCATTTTGTTTCTGAGAGTCTCACACGTGTTAGCATTCGCATAAAGTAAACAAGTTTGCAATGAAAGGGAGGGAAATAGAAGCTTGACACTTTGAACAATTTATGTCCAGGTGCTGGTTTTCACTTATTATCAAGATCATGTAAGCCTCTGAAATTTAGATCTAAATCATCATTTGAATATTTTCAAGTTCAGTTCCAATTGCAGTGGATCCTAAGATGTATAGAATAGATTCTTCCCTTGAGCAAGATTTTATTCACTCTTTGAAATGTTTCCTTAATATATTATAAACCATCTCATCCCCTTTTCATTCTGCATCAAGGTTTCAAATAAAATCATGACAAATTCTGCTCTTAGTTTAGTGTTACAGTCCTCAAATATCTTATGCTAAGTTGTTAAGGTGTACGGAGATGGATGGTGTTGCCTTTTCATTCTTTTTTTTGTCCTGTAATACGAGAGACAAAACAAGAAGTTGTCTTGCCTTTGCCTTTCTAAAAATCAACTGAGGGAAGGACTATGGGGAGGATGATGGTGAATCTGGTAATTTCCAGTCAACACAATTTGGAAGGAGGTAAAATTTAAATGTTAGGTTTTTGTTCACTTTTGCAGATTATTTTAAAACACTTGTTCAGTAAAGGAAATGGCTTTCTAAAATGTGCCTGAGTCTCTAATACAGATTGATGTGTGCTGCTGAGTTGGAAGAAACAGGATAAGAGGGAATAAGAAACACTGATTTAGTAGCTACAAATAGCTTCTCACTTATCTCCGGTGATATCATTGGTCATCTTATGGCCTGTAGTCGTTGATTATTTCATATGGTGTGCGTGCATGCCAGTCACTGTGGAAATGGTGTGCTATATGGCCAATTTTCATGCTTTTAGGGGGAAAGAGAAACCGTAAATTATTACACAAAGACATAAACATTTCTTTGAGAAACAGAGAAATAGACTTTAGTACAATTTTCTCTGGTTTACAAGATACCTGAAATGTATTTTTTCTAAATGGTGTTTTGAATCTATACTTATTGCTTCTGCCTGCCTACTATAGAACAAGAATTCCAAGAAAATCCTAGGATACCCAAGTTAAGCAACAGTAAAAAAAAAAAAAATACATTTCCTCTTTCCCCGGGCCACCCCTCTTGGGAAAATATTACTTTCTCATTTTCTTTATTCCTTATTCCCACTTTCCTATAGAATAGCAGCTGGGTTTAGTTTGATGAATTTCAATAACATAGAACAGATGTTGGAGAGACCTATGTTACTAATAATATAAAAGAAATAACCAATCTAGGATTTGTTTTGTAGATACAGTTCCACTTTTTAACCATTTATAATTCAAGGATCCCAAGTAAAAATTAAGGGTAAAATCTAAACAAAGTGGACTGCTTATGCCCTACCAAAGGTAATAGAAACACTTTAGGTTTCATATGAGGGGGAATAGATATAAAATATTAATATAAATTTATCCCATATCTTTTCATAAAGCAAGTAATAGAGTCAGCAAATATGTAGATCCATGGATAAATAAGAGGTATTTATATTTAAACCTAAGGCTGCTTTAAAAAGTAAGCTAAAGATTATTGGGAAGTTGGCCTGCAAGCAACTTTTCTGATTGTTAATGCGCTGTAATTGTGTGTCTAGCAAATTCCCTGTCCATTGTCCTAAAAACAAATTCAATGGCTCTTTTAGGACTAACTCAGCTCTCCCCATTTACGACTGTGCTGCAGAAAAGAGGAAAAAACTAATATGTAATGAATTTCTACTATGTGCTAAGTATCAAATTAGCACAATATCTATCTTATTTCATTTCATTGTTATTTAAATAAATGCCAGAGTAAACTCATCCTGGGAGGACTGTTATAACACAATACATTAGACTGTGTAATTTATAAATAATAGAAATTTATTTCTAATAGTTCTGGAGGCTGGGAAGTCCAAGATGAAGGTGCCAGCAGACTCCATGTCTGGTGAAGGCTTGTCTGTGCTTCACATATGGTGCCTTTTGCTGTTTCCTCACATGGCAGAAGAGGCAAGCACTCTGTACTCACATAGGGAAAGGAGCAAACAGTTCCCTTGTACCTCTTTTATAAGGTCATTAATCCTACTCATAAGGGCTCCATCCTCATGACTTAATCATCTACTGGAAGGTACCCTCTTAATACTATCACATTGGCAATTAAGTTTCAACATATGAATTTTGGGGGTACACATTTATATCATAGCAGAGGATTTCAGAAACTTGCCCAACTACCTGGCAAAAAGCCAGGTTGTCTAATTTCTAATCTTCCTCCCTCCCTTTATTGGAGAGGTGTCTGTACTCTACTATCTTTCAAAGAATCACCATATAGGAGAGCTGCCATAGCATGTTATTTAAAAGTTGTGTTTAGGCATGTCTGTGTTAAGCCAAGCCTGCATATTTCTTCATTATTTCAATGTTTATTTGAAGGGTTCAGACATTTATGGAAATATTCCAATATTCTGTGTTAGCAATTTTCTTCCCTTTTAAAACAAATAGTAATGATATTCATACATTTTGCTGTTTTACTTCACTATTCATATAATTCTCTGAAAACTTTGAAATATAAAAATTTATTCCAAAAATGTATTTTAAAGGATTTGTCATACATGTAAATTGTAAGACTTGGTCATATATGTGGTTATGTTTAGGTTTGACATAATTAAATTCTGAGAAATCTAAAATGAATTCAAATGATCTCCCAAACCTGCATTTTTCTAAGATTTTACATTTTACAAACATATAAAAGATGCTGCTATATAACTAGGAAAACTTATAGTACCAATATATAGTAATAAATGCATGAGCTTACATTAAGAAAATTCTATCTTACAGATAAATCAGAAAACTAAGAGTCAGACTGATTTAACATGCTCGTAGCTGGAAAGTACATATGTTTTAGCTTATGAGCTGCTTATTGAACGTTTCTCAGTCCAGATGTTCAGTGACAGCAACATCTTTTTACACTCCACATCCATGGAGGACTATTGCCCTATAAGAGCAAAGAGGGCCTAGGCTGTCTCAGAATCCAGATAGACCGTGGGTACTATTGTGTTTCTTATTGGTACCAACTGTGTTATCCATCCAGTACTTCTTTATTAAAAAGTTCATTTTCAGTTGAAAAAAGAAAATTGTCTTCAATACTTTATAAATTGATAACTAATAATTTAGTCTGAATTTTTATATAATGCTTGGGGACATACCAACATATTCTTTATATTCATATTAGAAGAATAGTATCTTACATAGTTGCAGGCTAACAAGTTCAGTTCCTTCTAGAAAACTGATAGAAGTGATCTATAGATTTCATTTATCCTTTCTTCCTTACCTGAAGAGGGATAAGAGTTTAGAATCTCTGTTTTGCTTTGTTTTGTTTTTCCCACTGTGTCCCCCTGGCTTAGACACTGCTTCCAAATTTATACCCCCAAACCATCCTCCACTTCTTGGAATCTTACCAATTTTTTAGAACCTAGTTTAAATGCCAGCTTCTCAGAAAAATCTCCCCTAATCTTAGCCTTGTAAAAACCATATGAATACCATCCTTCTCTCCCTTAGCATTTTTATACTACGCTTAGAGCATTTACTAATTTGCCACATTTTATAGTCATTTCTGTTCATATTTCCCTCTTTGACTAGAATTAAGTTTCTTGGAGATGGGATTTTGACTTGTCTGTCATTCTATTCCCATGCGTAGTATATTTGCATGAAGAATGCTTTACTCATAGCATTTGTGTGTGTGTTTTTAAAAACAGAATATAGACAACTATGCAAGAGGTTTCCATAAGCATCATCAGGAAATCTGAGCCTCTATTTCTCCAGCTGTTGCCATAGCTTTTCATTTCTTTTCTAATCCTCCACCTATACAGAGAACAGGGTTCTCATTTCATCAAAATTAAGTGAGTCTTTGCTGGATTTCATGGTCCAAATGGGTAGGATACCAATCCCATGCAAAGTTGGGACAGCTCATAATTTTACTTGATATGAGGCTAAAGACAGAGAGGTCACAGCAAATTTGTTAATAGAAACAGCCTCTACTGGCTCATGAGAAAGGCTTGCGTGAAGGAGGTGTCAGACACCCTCCAGTAATATCAGCAACTTTGACTTCTATAGTCCATCTTTTGTTTGAACAAACTCTAGAATTCAGTTGTAAATACTCTCTCCATTATTCCCTGATACAATATACTGCATTCTATTGTCAGAATGTGGGAAATACAAAACATCCACCTCAGTAACAATATCTTTCTTGAGCAAAATATGAAAAATGTAAGCATATTATGAGCTTGAGGCACATATTTAAAAGTCGGTGAAGTTGGAGTAAACTATAGCCACATTTTTGCATTCACTCAAGTTCTGGCCCTTTGGGGTTGTAAATTCATTGTGGATATTTAATGAATGGTTAAAGTAACCATACTTCCAGAAAGAAAACTTTAAAAATAAATCAGTCTAGATATTTTTTCCAGCTCTAGAAGCTACTCGTGCTCATTTAAGCCCTTACTACTGAATAAATATCCTGAGTTCTGAAAGTTATATGCCTATTTCTAACCACTAAACAAAAATAAAAGTGAGATATCTTAACTTCTAAGTTAATACTATTGCAAGCAACAAATTCATTTCAAGTATTTTCCCACTCTATTAGAGTTTCCAATTCAAAATCAACCTAGGTAAAAGAATTATTTTTACCAGGTTTAGACTAAAGTCATGGTGTCACTTGTGGAGTATGAATCATTTCCAGTCCACAAATTCTCTTGAGTTCTCTTTGGAATGAATGTCAGGGTAAGATGGAATCATCCTAAACATAATGACTATAAGTCAACTTTTTCCTTCTAAGTAAATAATTAGACTAAGTTGATATCTTCTCCCTATAAATCAAATGCCACTTCCTTGGCCTCTATGTTAATGATACCTACCTCATTTTGACTGACTGATAGCTGTAGGGTGCCATTTGGGATATACCACAAAGGCAAGAACTCTGAACATATGTGTACCCTTTGCTCTAGCTTTATGAACTTGTGGAGGCAGAATGGAGTGGGGAAGAATAGAGAAGGTGGGCAGTTGTATTTAAACAAGGATAGATTTTTCTATAGGTACTCTCTCTGAACTTCTAGTATATTCAATTCAACTTACATATATTAAGCTCCTGTTATGTGCAAGACTCTGTCTTAAATCCCATGGGGGAAACATGGGAGTTATTAAAGGCAGCAATAATCTAGTGATGAAGATGTACATAAAACAGTCCTCTACCATTGAAGTGTGATCCATGCTTGGTAGAGGTATACACAAAGTTTTGGGTGGATAAGAGAAGCAGCTCAGATAACAACTTTAAGGAAGGGACATTCATATTTTACTTTGAAGGGTGGGGAAGTTTTGGCAGGCAGATCTGGGAGGAAAGGCTTCTAAGCAGATGGAAAATTAGGAGCAAATGCTAGGAAACATAGTATATATTGGGTTGTATATGGGAAGGGGTATGGTAGGCCTGGAAAATTGATTTAACAACATATGGTGAGGGTATAATTATAAAAACAGTAGTGTCTGGATTTTGTTCTGTGGGCAGTAGGAGGCCATTAAAAACTGGTGGATGGAAATCATGTTCTTTTGTTTTTATTTTCCACATAAGTCTTTTGTAGAATAAGATTAAGAATAAAAAAAAAGTGTTAGGAAGATTATTCTGACAACAAGGCATCATATTTCATGGTGGAGACTTGACAGTAGGGCAGCCAGTGAGGATGCCATTTCATTTATCTAAGTGAGAGCCTGAAGGTGGTGGCAGTGAGGATATAAAGAAGGAAATCTATGTTAAAGACAGTGTGAATACAAAATTAAGAACACTTAGCCACCAAGTGGGTATGAAGACTGAGAGGGAAGGAGGAGACCCAGATGTTTCTCAGGAGAAAGTTTCTGAAGAGAATTCCAAGATGGGGACATATGAGAATTGTACACATAGGGGCCATGAGTGTCAGAATTTTCCAGCTCTCAGTTGGCACTTGGGACTGCAGTGGGAAAGGAAGACTGTTGCTTGAGGCAATGGTGTATAAAAGGGGGGATTATACAGGAAGTCAACTTATAACACTGAGGCGCAGGGTGCCAAGGTGCTGGCTGAAGGTGCTAAATCCAGAGTATGAAGTCAGAAATCTAGATCCTAGAAGAGAAAGCAAGTATATGTGATCAGGACCAAAAAGGCAGAGGTTCTGGGGAAACACTGCCTTTGGGTCTCACCTGGCCAGGGAGAATACAGCCCAGCTTCAAGGACCAAAATAGGAAAAGCAACTTTGCATCTTATGAGGGAACTTGAGGTGCTTAAATAGACAAAATGCTGGAAATTTGATTTGGAATTCAGGGAAAGGTAGAGGCTAAAAATGGAGAGAGTCTGGATTCATCTTCATAAAGGTGAGGTTCATACCATGGGAAAGATTATGTTACCCAAGGGAAATCGTAGAGAAGGAGAAAATGATGCATGATGTGATATTGGTGGAATGGGTTCCAGTAAAAGTTGAGTAAAGAAAGAGCAAGAAGGCTAGAAGATATAAATTTTTCAGTTATAAAACCACCTAACCTTGAAAAAAAAAGATATTTAATATTTCATAATAAAATTTAATAAATATCTTAAACACCCATTTTTTTTGTGATTGAAACCTTACTCTGGCTAATAAATTCCAGATTTTTTCTAGTTATTTCAGGTTCAATCTACAGTTAATTCAGTATTTCTTTGTATTTGTGCGTGACCCTTGGGAGGCACCTTAGTCCTTGAAGGCACATATGGTATCATGGCATTAGTAGGGAGGGAGCATCTAGTCCTTTGTGGTCAGAATGGACTTAGCTGTAACTGTTTCTATTTGATTCGTGTGCATTTCAAATTGGGTTCGCCCATCCATCCGTGTAGGAGATGATGAGACTCCTATTCCTTATGGGATGCCAGACTCCTTTTACCTGACCACCAGATCACTACCAGTCTGCCAGCTCTCTCTCAAATAACTTCTTCTGTATTCTGGTAAACAGATGCCTCCAGTTTTGAAGGATTATCTCTAAGGTTTCCTTAGGCTCCTTCTAAGAAGTAAGTAGCACATATAGCAGTCATTTGTATCCCTGCCATATTTGTA
This sequence comes from Cheirogaleus medius, assembly GCA_008086735.1. Classification (NCBI taxonomy): domain Eukaryota; kingdom Metazoa; phylum Chordata; class Mammalia; order Primates; family Cheirogaleidae; genus Cheirogaleus; species Cheirogaleus medius. Next base: position 34,135,829 of record VBSM01000605.1, on the reverse strand, counting down.
TAGCAAACTTATTCAGGGTGTAGCCAACCAGGTATCAGATAAGAAGTAGACATAAATTTCTTCTGCTCAAGAATTGCCTCACATTTAAGTCCTATTTGCTTACCCAGTACTATAATAATTTCTAATGTAAAATACTAACTGCAATCCAAGATAATAAAGAGAGTGAATAAATTTTAAAAGGCTTTCATTAGCTATAACTTTTAATTGAATGTTGTTTAAAGTTGACATATATTTATAGAATCCTTAATTCTGACCATTAGATTGTGATGGACTGTACAAATCTTCAATCAATTGCATCCATAAAAGGTGAATTTGGTTGGTTGGCTGATGAAAACTAGGAGTTCCACAATGTCTTTATTTTTAGACTCTGCTGTGTGAGCTTGGAGTTCTTATGCAGAGAGTTCTTCAAGTCTGTCGTGGCAGCAGGAATGTTGGGGTTGCCCAGCAGCATGGGGTGGAGGAAAGTGGGATTTTAGCTGTTTCTAAGATAAACTTTCAGAAAATCATCCTATTTTCAATCCCACCCCTTATCCCCCACAGGTAACTGGTGCTTCCAATTTCTACTCCATTCTAGGATCCTGTGATGAAAATTGGCTTTCACTGTAGGAAGTTATGCTTCAATATTGCTGCTCTGTTAATAGTTAATATTTAACCATTTGCTTTCATCTTTCAAAATTGTGTTAACAATTTTTGTCCATTTTTATCTCTTCTTGTATCAATGTCCCTGTTTTAAAATGTTTATACTTTTAAATCTTCTTTATTCTTTTAATTTCATAATACTGGAGTTTCAAGCTATACCACAGAAAAACAACTATATCTTACCTACCTTATTCCACTGAATTCCTCCCATAGCATTTGTAAGTCCCTGAGAACCTATGACACTGAGTTGAGTGTGATTCATTAAAGCAATGTAATGCTGTATCCAATGAGCAAAGTCTAAGATAGACACTGAGATTAATAAAGGCAAATAATCATTACAGCTATCATTTACTGAGTGCTAACTGTATACCAGACTCTGTTTTAATCTCTTTATAGATTTTAAATAATTCAATCCTCACATCTATATGAGATATGTTCTATTTTAAAGATGAGGAAATTGAAACAGAGAGCCCCACAGCTTCTAAATGGTAGAGCTGGAATTCAAACCCAAGCTGCTTTCCACCCGAAATAGAAACAAACTGAAAGCTATTTTGGGGATAGGAGTTTTAGGGTTAGGAATTGGCCCAAGTAGAAGCCAGATTGTTTTCTTTCCCTTCTCCATTTAAATTCTATACCTATTTTTTTAAGCTGTTAATATGCAAGGCCACTACATAGGTCTATTAAGCCTAGACCACCAGATTGTAGAACTCCAGGAAAGACATTCATAATAGTCTAGGCTTATCTCTCCTAATCATAGTTTAGTAGAAATAGACTTGCCCTGTAAGTGACTATCTTGACTGGTGCAAATCACTTTATACCACTGAGGGATCTGGTGTTCTTATCTTATCGTATTATATTAAATGACAATGTTAACAGCCAAGTGTTATACGGCTCTGTTGTATACTAAGAACTTAATATATACATACATATATTTTTTTCATTTGATTGTTTTTTAGCTTGGAGATGACATAAGTAAACAAATATGAAATTGTTTCATCACTCTTCCTTTCAGGACACTGAAATATATCCCAATATTCTAAGTATCAGGTTCAAACTGCTCTTTATCCTTTCATGCACCTGTACATCTTCCATACTTGTATTCTAACAGTCATTGAAGGTTTAATTCAGTTCTCTCACTTTCAGGAAGTCTTCCCTTCTTTATTCATCCAGACCATATCATATCTTTCCTCTTTGAATTAAAGCATATATACAAAAACTATGTCCCAGTGATTGAACACAGGCTTATATTCATCTTCTTTTGTATGTCTGCTTTGTTTCAGTGAAGCAAGTATAAGCTTGTAGAGAGTAGATACACTATCTCACTATTTTGTTCTTACTTTTAAAAAGTCTCTATGATGGTTAATTCTATGTGTCAACGTGGCTGGGCCAAGGGGTGCTGAGATGAAACGTTATTTCTGAGTGTCTGTGAGAGCGTTTCTGGATGAGATTGGTATTTGAATTAGTGAACTCGGTAAAGTTAACTGCCCTTGCCAATGCTTTTGAGCATCAACCAATCTGTTGAGAGCCTGAATAGAACAGAAGTGAAGGAAGGGAAATCCTTCCCACACCCCCCTCTTTTTTCTTTGCTTCACTGAGCAGAACATCTCAGCTCATCCTCCCCTGCCCTCAAACTGCGATTTACACTATCAGCTCATATGGCTACCAGGGCTTCAGATTCAAACTGAATCCTGCCACCACATTTCCTGGGTCTCTAGCTGGCAGACAGCAGATTGTGGGACATCTCCGCCTACATAATCACATGAGTCAACTTCTCACAATACATCTATTTCCTATTAATTCTGCTTTTCTGGAGAACCCTGACTGATATAGTCCCTTATGAAAACTTGTATAATGTTTGACACACATTTTTAATGTTGGTTCAGAAATTAGGAAAGACCAAAAGCTGAGTTTTGCATCCAGACCTGATGATACAGGTTGAGTATCCCTTATTCAAAATGCTTGGGACCAGAAGTGTTTCAGATTTTGGATTTTTTTCACATTTTGGAATATTTGCATATACATGAAATATCTTGGGAATGGAACCCAAGTCTAAAAACGAAATTCATTTATTTCTCATATATACCACGTATACAGTGTGAAGGTAACTTTCTACAATATTTTTAATAATTTTGTGCATGAAACAATGCTTTAGCTGTGTTTGACTGTGACTTTTTACATGAATCAGGTGTGAAATTTTCCCAACACACTCTGATGCTCAAAAAATTTCAGATTTTGCAGCACTTCTGATTTCTGATTTTCAGATTAGGGATGTTCAACCTGTACAAAGGTTTTTTTCTGTGTTCTTTGCAAAACAGAAAATTCCAAATATTTTGCATGAATAAAGATTTATTTTTAATTTAAAGTCAAATTTTTATTTTCTCACTTCATATTTAATATACATGGGTTCCAGTATAATATCTGAAATTTCAGTGCATTTACCAAATTTCATCCTTTTTGATTCTAAATTTAGTAGTTGGCAGAGAATGTAACATGAAATAGTAAAAAAAATTAGATAATAGTACAACTTCATATCCATAAGAAAAGGAACAAATCCCTGTAATTACAATAGAATCTCTCCTTCCTTTTAACACCTTTCCCCTTCTTTGACAGAATCATAGTGACTAAAAACAAATTCTGGGAAGAATCTGCCAAAGTAAGAACATTTCTTATAGTCTTTAGTATTAGCTTTTCTGTAAATTTGCATGTAGTATCAGCAGATTTTTATTGAAGGAATACAATATTGTTAGTTTGATTGACAAACTTAGAGGCTTCAGTGATGTGGCTTTTAATGCAGGATTGTCAGCTTCCTTGTAGTAATTTATATCTTTGTTTTCTTCACTGTATTCTCTTGAAATATTTTTATATCTATGTATCGATGCCCTGGTGATACTAAAACCTCTTTAAGTATCACATGATTTTAAAAAAATTGGTATAATACTTGACTGATAGTCAATGCTGAGTCATAACATTAGATTAGCTGAGTGATTATGAGAAACAAAAAAGTTGTGTGGGAAAACATCAGACATCTTTTGTATTCTTTCCAAAGTTTACATCAGATAAAAAAATTTCATTGGAGATTGTATTTCTATAATCACATCAGGAAAAAAATGTCACCAAGGACTGGGATTTGGAGGATCCTTTCTTAAAGACCTCTTCAATTGCACTTCTCTTGACAGTCCTCTCAACCTTTTATGAAATTAGAGTATACTCCAGTGGAGCACAGGTGGTTAATATACTTTGAAAGTAAGTCCAAGGCAGGAAAAATAATCTCTTGTTTATAGCGCTTTGAAGGTGAATATCTGTTATATTTACTTAGATTAGGAGACAGCAAACTATAAGGGGTAGACAATCCACCACTGCCTATTTTTGTAAATAAGATTTTATTTGAACACCGCCACACCCATTTGTGTACATATTGTCAATGGCTACTTTTGTACTAAAACAGAAGAGACGAGTAGCCTAGCCTACAGAGCTGAAAATATATTTGTCTCTTTACGGGATTTATAAGCCGTTATTTAGAATATCTTACCTATTCCTCTCTCAAGTGCTGATATGTACCCTGAACACAGTACTTGATTAACAAATACCTCCAATTAATTAACTCACTCATTTGTCTTGTGTTGAGCCTGTCTGATTGGGACCACATAGCAGCTTCAAGAATTGGAAACACAAGATTGAAATCTTATAACAAAAGTCCTCTTCCCACTTTTTCCAAGTGATCAGAGACGATGTGTTTGGTATTGCAGAAACCAAACCATGAATTTAAAAATCACAATTTCTAGGCTAGCCATGAAGAATGTGATTCGAAGGTAAATCTTATTCTCTTTCATTAACAGAACAGCTATTACATGATTGACAGTATCCTACTAAGTGTTGTTGTACATATTTACCTGGAACTAATGGCTATTTTAGTAAAGAAAGAATGTTTGCATAATTGTAATTTATCAAATCCTGTAGGAATTATAAATCCTATAAACATATTCATCTGTTCTAATACAGGAAATAGTGTGAGAATAGACTATGCCTTGGGCCGTGTAATACTGAGAAAAAGTGGTTTCTCCTGATGAATTCGCCTGCTCTCTTTGAGAGTTTCCTTTTGCTTTGGAAGTCCTTGATGATCAAATGGATTATTTATTTTAGCCCAGTTTTCAAATATGTCCCTTCCTTCATTACTTAACTGTTATGTTTTGATCTTTGTTCTAGGGATTCTTCTTTACATTTTTTTTTATTGTACACTACTTCAATTTTATTTGAGAAATTAGTTTTTGAGAAGTGCATATGAGAAACCGAAAATACATAATTGGGCTGTCACATCCAGCACATGTTTGAATCTATATCAAGGCATTCAAATCAGTTGATTTACATGGGGTCCAATGCTGAAAGCCAAAAGTAGGTGTCCCTGATTAGTTATGAGATACGGGGAAATCATGTGGTTATTCCAGTCAGGGTAGAGAAGATATTTAGCTTCCTCCTATAATTAGAGCTCTCAGAAGGACCGTAATTACATATTACATTACATACTTCTCCAGCCCGTTGCACACAAAGGGATCTTTTTGTGAATTTAGAAATAACTGTAATAACATGAATTTTAATGATTGACAGTCATAGACTAAAATGTAATCATGAACCCAATGGATTTTTTTATAGGAAAAATTTTACTGACTTGCAAATATGTTACTTGGACTAAACACATCTTAAAGGCTAAGTGAAAATATAAACAATATGTCTCATAAGAAAATAAACAGAAACAAAACAAAAACAAAAAAGCAAATAGGAAAACATCAAAACTTTTTATTAGATGAATAGTCTTGCTGTTGCTAGTCATTTACCTTTTATAGTTCTTTAACTTATGAGTTCATGTCCACAAACATAAATTGAAGAAATAATTATTTTCTTTTACCCCATCTTCAGGTAGTGTACAAGATGTAAATTGAAGATTTACATAAAAGAAATAAAAGAAACTAAGATGACATACAAATATGCAAGACACTGTAATCAGGCTTTCAAAATACAGTGATCTAATTTACTTTTTATTTTAAAATGCACTGCCTATATGTGGAAGAACAAAAGCTGAATACACATGATCTGTAACCAACTACCAGTTCCAGATATTAATCTAGACACATTAGTCTGTAGTGAGATGTACAAACCCCCAAAATAAGACCATAAAACCTCCTTACTATATGTAATTCAAAATTATCAATGATGTTTATGCAAAGTCTGAGCCACATGACTTTAACACAAGGTCTATTTCAACATCAGAAAGTCCAGCTCCTTTTGTACTGTCTCAGAAGTTTGATTCATAAAGTAGTTTATCATGTTTATTGAATGCCCAAAGGAGGACATAAAACTCCCATCACAGGTCTTGGCTGAGACCTTTTCCTCTTTGACTGTTATATTTCCTCTCCCAGTTTGGAGAGATACCTTCAATTGTTTTCGGAACTTAATTTGAGAACCAAATGAAAGCATATTTCCGATAAACATATTCCCTTTCTAAAAGGCTTAAAATGCTAAAATGCTGTGTACAAGCAACATTAGGTTTTACCTTCATACAACACCAAAAATTGGTATGATATAAACTCTATGGAAAATCTTAAAAAAAACCAATCTCCAGCAATTGTTATATTTGTGGAGGAAGCAGTTTTAAAATACATGAAAAAGACTGCAACAACTCCGGTCGCTATTCTAGAGCTGGTATTTATTTTATAAGCATGAAGGGCTTGGTATTAAGTAACACCCACCAAAACAAAATAAGAGCCCCCATTGGGAGAATGCTGTCTTCAATGAGCATGTTTCAGTTTGATTCTCTTACTCCTATGTCAGTGAACATAGGTAGGGCACTACTCCCTCTAATTTGAACTGGTATTTTTGATGGATAAGAATTGTAAACTCAGGTAGATATAAGAATGTTTCTGTAAACTTTGCAGCCAGGAGATTATATTTGCACTTAACTAAAATTTTTATTGTATGAATGCAGTTACCAACTTTTGTTTTAGTCAACTTTTATAATTATATAAGCAGTTTGAAAAATATTATCAACAAAGAACAAATCAATCATAGTATGCAAAATATAATTTATGTATATCTGAATATCTTTACTTTAAAATGAAACATTATGAGAGCTTAATATCACTATGAAAGATTAATGATTCTTAAATGAAAAAGAGTGAGTCCATTAAAACACAATAGTAGCCATAACAACACTTCAACATATATGTCGATTTCATATAGAGATATTTATTGGGTGTTGGGAGAAGGAAATACTTAACTGGTTTCTTGCCCTAGAAAAAAACTAAAACTATTATTACTTTTTGCAATGGAAAATTCAACAAAATCAAACCTTAAAGATTTCCAACTTCAAGATTTAGTAGGAATTACTATACTAACAATTTAGGGAACAACAAGGGAATGTTATAGAAGAAAATAATTTGTCTAAAGAGAATATATTCCCTGTTCTTAGGCAATGATGGCTGAGTTTTTAGGGGTCAAGACCTATGTATTATCACTGTGGGAAATAATGTTCTTACTATTCCCCTTTATGTCTAATAATAATAAATAACAATAATGATATAAAGCATCTGTATGTATGTATGTGTACTTAAATCAATGTGGATCTTATATAATATAAAGTTACTGTGAGAACTGTCCTTATTTTCAAGTGTCTTAAGGCACAGCCTTTTTTTAAATCTGAGCTCCAGTCCTCATATTTCAACAAATCATGTTGCTCACCTCCACATGATTAAAAATAATGAGCAGCAACAGATATTGAACTTTATATAACATTTATTAATATAAACCAAGATCATGAATGGAAGCAATAACTACAGCAGTGTCACTAATGAGGAAATATTTTTAAATGTTATGGATTTAATAGCACACAGACCTTGGCTGACACAATTTAAAATGATGGATAAAATTTAAACCCTAATATTTTATATTTATGATCAATAAATTATCAGGCATCATGTCAGATAGAGTCTACTCATTAATATAATTTAAAAATATTTGGTCCTAACACAACATAGTTAACACTTTACTCCTAAAACTATTTTTTCATTTGAAATAGTTATCCTTGGCTGGGCACAGTGGCTCACACCTGTAATCCCAGCACTCTGGAAGGCTGAGGCAAGAGGATCACTTGAGCCCAGGAGTTTAAGATTGCAGTGAGTTCTGATGACACCCTGTACCCTAGCCCAGATAATAATGAGACTTTGTCTCAAAAAAGAAATAGTTATCCTATATTCAAAATGTATGTGAATATATGGCTGCATTTTTGTTCAAAAAAGGCTTATCAGTATGTACATATTTATTTGATTATAACTCAGTATGCATAAATATACATGAATATAGATGTATACTCATGTGTATTATCTCTACAATAAGAAAATTATAATAGTTATCATCTGTCAAATGCTTATTATGCAAATAATTATAAAATTATAATTATGACTTAATGTAAATCATCATATATATACCAAAACTCTCTAAGTAGGTTCTATTACTGTTATTGTTGCTGTTGTCATTATTATTTTGTAAAAGATAAAACTGAACCTTGGCAATGTAACTTGCGTAAGGTTACATAATTAGTAATCAATTAGATTCCTGGTCTGTATTCTGTATTCTGCCTTTAACCATCTGTACTATTCTTTTGCTAAAATCATACCTATAATCTCCATGACTGGGCTCTGGAGTTTTGAGAACATAGCAAGTATAAGAAAAAGAAAAAAAATTTATTTAAATTTCCTGATATTATTCAGTCTCTGGAGGTAGAGAGCAAATGTTCTATATCTATAGATCATATCTATAGAGGGAGAACTATATCTATACCATGAAAGCATGAGTGCTAACACTTTATGTTTCATAGTTGATAAAACATCAATTTTATAAATGGTCTGTGTATGTTAAATAATCTTTGCTCAGACTTACAGTCATTCAGGACAGGTATAAAACACTTTCAGAAGATGAAAGAATGCTGCGTATCTTACTAAATATTGTGATTTTAAGATCCTTCTGTGGTTTTGAAAGTGCTTTGAAACACACTGCCATAGTCACCCCTTATCCTTGATTTCGCTTTCCACGGTTTCCGTTATCCACGGCCAACCTTGGTCTGAAAATATTACATACAATAATATATTTTGAGAGAAAGAGAGACCCACAGCCACACAACTTTTATTATAGTACATTGTTATAATTATCCTATTCTAGTATTAGTTATTGTTGTTAATCTCTTACTGTCCCTAATTTATAAATTAAATATTATCATAGGCATGTATATATGTATAGGATAAAGCATAGTAAGTATAGTGTTGGTACCATCCCCTGTTTCAGGGATCCACTGGGGGTCTTGGAACGTATCTCCTATGCACAAGGGGGAACTACTGTATTATAATCAGATTATTTGATTAATATCAGAAACAATATAGCTAACGTCTATCTTCACTCCTTTCCTCTTGTGTGCATTTATGGCGGCAGACCAAATAATCTCTATGTTTCTTGTAGTTCTGATATTTTACAATTTTGACTAATTTATTCCCAGTGAATAAGGTTTTGGCTACTCACCCACTATCCCCTGTCATTCTGCCCCAACTGTTCCCCTTTAATGCTTTTATCATTGTGTCAAAATTAACCTAATTTTTCTTTCATTTTTTGTGAATTATTTTTTTATACTAGGATTTCACCATGACTGTCATTTTGCTTACATTGTTCTACATATTTACTAATACACTGTATTTATTATATTATAGTAACCTGATTCTTTCTAGTTGAGCTGCCTGGGGCATAGAGACTTGTGCATCTAATCCAGCAAATAGTGAGGGATTCTCATGAGCTCTGAACAGCATACAGATACTAATACCAAGACATACAAACAAACAAAAAAAAGATGCATTTTCCAGAATCAAATAAAGTGTCAGTGTGCAAAATAGAAAAATAGAATCAACAGAATGAGATTAAAAACAGAACCTATCAACAAAGATAATGAAAGCAGAATCTGACTATAATCCAAATGGGAAATTGTTCTATCTTCAGAACTTTTGTCAGCTCTGCCTATTCAAAAATAAAAGCTTGGAACAATGTATGATACATGAATATATAATATAATATAAATATAATATAATAGAATAATATATAAATATACATACATGTATTCTATTCTGGCTATTATATTGATATATTAATATCAAATTTAATATATTAATAATAATTAACATACTAATATTATATATTACGTATAATCTTTTTTAGCTAATAAAAGTAGATACACACTAATTTTTAAAAACACTACAAAAATTATGCAGAGAAGGCCCCTAGAAGACATTTATAGAGCTATTAATATGTATGTTTTTAAAAAACTTCTGAATAATGACTCTTTTAGAAGCAAATGTAGCCACAATAAAAGAAAAAATCCGGGTATCTGATAGCATTTTGTCCTATAAGTCCCCAGTGATATCAATCAATTCAGAAAATCAAGCCAAGTAAAACTGATGTGATGATAGAAATAGCAAATACGTTTTCAGGTAACAAATAATCTTTCAATCATAACAGAATGTCAGCTGGGGCTAGTTACAGCAGGTTTTCTGGATTTGCCAGAAAGATCTTATATGGGGTTACTATGACTTTATCTCTTCAAAATATTGCTGCTGGTTTTTAGGCCTTTTGTCCTTCCTGAATATTGTTGGGTTTGTAGTAACTATTTCAAGCTTTATCCAACTCAATGATGCACTAGTGGCTCACGGCTTAAATTCTATATTCATGAACTTCTAATTAATATCCAGGGACCAGTTTAGAAACTGAGAGCATTTTGTTTCACCCAGTCAAGTCATATTTAGGAAAACACTGGAGACTGACACCTTGTTTGGATGCTGCATGAAGAATGCAATTCAAATTCAAAAAGTGTGCTCTAAAATCTTATTTGGAAAACTTCCACTTAGTAAAAGAATCTTTTGTTGTATGTGGGGATACTCTATCTACCAGTGTACTGGAGAGATTCCAAAAGAACTTTCCCTATATCTGATTTTGTTCCTGGATCTTCCACCTCTCCTCCCTAACTACTTCTTTTTTCTTTTCTTTTTTGTAAGCACATGAACATACTAGAAATATCTCCATACTCATTATTCAAATAAGTCTCTTTAAATTCTGAGTTTCTGCTGGCTACAGCTGTATTCTCTTCTGCCTATCTCTACTAACCTTTTTAAAAGGTTTTCCCAGATACACTTTATTTGCTTTCTGTTAATACTTCTCAGTGTTTCACTTTTTTTTCCGTGTCATGGCATATGTAGAAGATGATAAATGGCTAAAACTGTCAATGGCTGTGGGGACTGTCCCAAAGGATCCAGCTGTCCCAGGCCTCTCCTGATTATTCCAAAGTGCTGAGAGGATCAATGACACTTCATGCCTGGAATCCGCCAGGGCTTGCTGCTGCACTAAGGTGCAATTGAGGAAGCTCTGCTTGATTCAGCTTTTACCAACCTTCACTCTGCCTCCATCACAAACGCAACTTGTTTCCACTCCAGATCATTTAAGATTTTTTTGTTATTCAATACAATACACTCTTTTACTGTCCTTATTTTATGCAAAATAAGCATTTTAATTTACAGCAACATTAACATTATTGGCCACTCCTTCCTGCAAAGTCTTCTGTCCCTTTCTTTCTGTGATCCTATTCCTTCCTTCCCTCTCTGCCTCCTATTGAAGACATTCTGTGCACCACCTCACATTGTCTTGGCTTGCTTTTACCTGGGCAATTGCTGAAGTAATCAGTTGAAGCCTTATGCCCTGGGACCCAGAGAGTCTTATGGTGCTAGAGGCCCTCATGGTGAGAAAAAATTCTGTGTGCCTCTTTGGTAAGCCCCCTTAGCAGAGTTTTAGCACAGATCCCTAGGTTCTAAAGCAGGGCATGCTTTCTGTTGCAGACAACTATTCATGTTGTGTTGAAAAGCAGCTCTTGGCATGCCCCTGTGATCATTAAGACTGAGTGCCTTACCATGGGACATTAAGTGACTTGAGATCAGAGACAACATCATGAGGCAGATGTTATCAGGTCCAACTCATAAGCTGGGGCTATTGCAGTAGCAATCTACCATACAGTGGAGATGATTCCTTTGGAAATGGGCCTGAACAAGCCTGGGGACATAAGTAAGTTCTAGCAGCATGTGGCCCAGATTCCTGTGTCAGCTCCTACAGTTTCACTGATTCTTCTCTCTTGACTTGCACCTGTGGCTTCATGGGGTCCCTACGACCAACTAATAGAGAAGGAAAAACATGAGTCTGATCCGCAGCTGGGTCATTCCTGATATCTTAGCCCTGTTACCACATTGTAACCTGACTCAGAGGTGACCCTGAAGGACAGTAGTGAAGGGAAATCCTCACAGTGGGCAGAACCGCAAGCTGTGAAGTTGGTCGTTCATTCCCTTGTGTGGAGGTGGACATGGCCTGAGGGACAGACGTACACAGGGATGAATGGCTTAGCTGCTTGACCCAGGGATAGGAAGGAGCTATATTGGAAGACTAGAAATAGGAAGTTTGGGAAAAGGCATGTGAATGGACAATGGGAATGGGCTCAGAGCATGTGGATGCTTATATTTTACATTAATGTTTGCCTGTCCAAGACTGTCCTCCATAGTGGACCACTCAAAAACCAGATAGACAGGTAGACTTGTCCTGTGAATGTCAGCCTCCTTCTCTCTGTTGAGACCCAGGGCATGTACACTGGGCCTGTGAGCAGTGTGGCTATGCATGCTGGTTTTCTAGCTGTTGCCTCTCAGCTCCAAATTCACCCTTTTTACCTACTTTGTTAGAATAGATGTGGTCCCTTTAAATATTTTCCCTTTCCCAGATGACACAATGTTGAGTTCGTGAGCAGAGGGGGTAGGGGAGACATTGCAGGAGGAAATAGTGTTCCTTCTTGGTCTCATCGTACTTGCTCAGCAGACTCCCATAGCTTGCTGGCTTCTCCAGCTCTGGCCCTAGCAGGGTAGGCTGCCAGCAGTGCCCAGCAGGCCTCAGCTTCTCCTTTCTCTGGTGAGTTGGTAACCCAGTTCCTACAGCGTACATTTCTCCATGAACTACTTTCCCCAGAACCCTAGAGAGAAGATTTCTAGCAAGTTCTGCTAGTGTGATACCACAGCAACTTTACCAGTGAACCACAGGCATGGTCTTCCCTAATAGGGCTTGATCTCAGCCCTGGGGTTGGGAGGCCTCTTCTTGGGTTCTATGTCTCAGCCCCATGGGTAGTGGCTATTTCTTGTATCTGTTCTTCCTGTATTCTTCATGGTTCTCTTTATTTCTTACTAGCCAGTACCCTGTTACTCAAATATTCATTTATAATTCTTTATATTAAACTTTCCCTGTTCAAATTATTTCTGCACTGATCAAGTTCAGCCTAACACATCATGGTAGCAGAGAAAGAAGATACACATGGCCCAACTGAATGAGTTCCTTTTCACTAACACCCGTCAATGCTACTGGCATTGCCTGAGAAACTATTATGACGCCATCCTTAAAGATTCCAGCCAGCCACTTGGTGGCAAGCTGATTGCCATCAGAGCCCAAGGGGCATACCTAAGCTCCTGCCTGGTGACAACTATAACTGAGCAATTGCAGCAATCACAATGCAACAAAAGTTCAACAGCTGTAAGCTCTATCTCTTTGTGGATGAAGTCATCCCATCAGCAAGCAAACAAGAAAAACTCATGTAAGAGCTGTTTGAGGATGAGAGATCTAGAATGGGTGGTAGAAGAAAGATATAATGAATATTTATGAAGGCAGTAGGATGACATTAGCCAGGACTATAGCTTGTTCTACTTACCCTTGTATATCAAGAATTTTTTTAGCAATAGACAGCTGCTAAATCAAAGTATATCTGATAGATGGAGTGTGAGCAAGGAATAGATCACATGAAATCTTTTTGTGCCCCACCTTTTATCTTCTTGGCACTTCTTTTTACTCCAGCTGTGACTATGGTACCCAGCTGCACACATTGCTAAGCTGAAAGCATCTCTCCTCACATATGTCTCTATCCAAGGTCTTCCCTGCTACCAGCACATGAGATGTCCATAGGAACCCTTTCTGTCATTCTGACATAGTCAAAACTTTGGAAGTGCAAAGGAGATAGCAATCAAAGGGCATATCTTGACCACTGGGGACAGGAGCTTATGGACAAATGCCCTCCCTTTCTGTCCCAAGACATGGGCACTTTTGAGGTGCATTCTATGTGGCTCTGTAGAGGTCTACAGCAGGACTGAGTTCCTGTTGCCCATAATGGTGATGAGCTAGTAATACAGCTTGGATTGACTTTCTCTCCTTCCTTGTTTTAATCTTCCCAGTCCCCCATTTCTATTATTTGGGACCACTCACCAAAATAAACTACCTGAACCAAGGCATTGTCTCAGGATCTGGTTTTGGGGGAAGCTAGGCTAAAATGGATCTCTCTTGCCTTTTATTCTCAGCTTCCTGTATGTATTCCTCTTATGTTGGCTGCCCTGTAAGTGCTAGTATCCGCCAGGGTTCCAACCTTGGTCTGCTATCTTCTCCATTCACTTTCCTGCTTCATCTCATATGCTCTCATTATTACCCATGATCTAATCATTGAAAACTCCCAATCTGTACCTCCTGTCCACTTCCCTCTTCTGACCCATACAACTACATCCCACACTCAATCAGACATTTTGATGTGAATGTTCTAGTACAGGTTACATGTAACATTAAAGGAACCAAGCTAATATTTGCCAGCCTTGTGCCCTCTAAGTTCTCCTCCTCTGTGTCCTTTTAGTGAATGGCATCATCATGCTCTGAGTTGCACAAGTCAGAAAGCTGTAAATGAAACCTGATAACTCCCTTTCTATGACCTGTCAGGCAAACAAGAAGAAAACATGGTGTTTCCTACCTTCTTAGTGCCCTCAATTGCTTCTCTACTTTCCACTGCAGTAGCCTCTGGTTTACTACCATTGCTTCTTGTCTCTCAATTTTTGTACAATCATTATGAAGGGAAGTCACAAATATGGATTGAGCCAACAAATGCAACGGAGGAATCAATAGATAATTACAGGATATCACCAAACTCTCCATACAAACAAAAAATTTTGTAAAATTTTGTAATGAATATTTTGTAAATAAAGGTACATTTAGCTACAATTCCCATTTTTCCTATGTATGGTGACTTTTGAGACACCCTGTAATTGTCTGTTGGCTGCTTCCCTGGGTCATAATGCGAGGAACAACACTGACCCTAGTGTAGTATCTAGCACATACGAAATAGTAGTCATTTGTTGAAGAGCTAAATACATGCTTGATTCTTGGAGTAGAAGTTGGGGTCAATAATGGGTTGCAATTTAAATGAATGAGAAAAAGAAGAAGAAAGAATCTTACTAAAATAATTTGGGCTAGTCTTTTGTACATTTTAAAACACTGTCCTGGAATTCACCTGAAAATATAAAGAAACTTCATTTGTTAAGACTTTACCAGTAACATGGTGTTAAGTATCCTTTCACTCTAAATGTTGGTGAATTGGGCCTGAGCATAGTTGTTCATGCCCTTGAGAATATTGGAATACAGTTGGCTGACGTTTATGATGTCATGTCATACGTCTCTCATAGACACAAGATTTCTGGGCATAGTAGGTACAAACATAAAGTTTTAGACACTTTTTTTTAAGGGAGGTGTCATAGTATAGACAGAGAATATGGAATTGGGAGAGGAGCAAAGTATGACTCACCAGTTCTGAAGCACAATCTGGAAATTTCTATTACCACCCTTTTCAATTTCTCCATTTTTTAAAATCTTGTCCATATATTTATATACCTCCTTAAATATTTTTTTGAATAATGTAGGAAGAGGGCTGCCTTTCCTCTTTATTTAAAAAAACAAAATTATTTATATTAGAGAATTGTATATCATATAGGAAGCAATAAGCAATTTATGGTCATGAGTTTAATAGAAAAAATAATTTTCTGTTATGAGATCTTTAGTTCACATATCATTATTTAACTTAGTAAGACAGGGATTATAGTTGCACAGATGTTGAATTATTCTCAAGTAACTCTGGCTGTAGTTGAAATTACCCATTTCCAAGTGTGAACATACCTATGTTTACAGTAGTTTATTGTCTTATAGGTCAGTCTCTTTTGTTGAAGTTGTAGTTGACATCTTTATTGACATAAATAAAAACACTCTAAAACATAATTAGGGAACACTGATTTGGAGGTTTTCTAAAAGAATTATTTGGTCTTCAACATAATAATGCAGTACAATTATTATTAAAGGTATCAACAGTATTTTTTTTTTACCATCATAGTTCAAAATGAAACTGCTTCCTGAAAATATTATATTATTTCTCTAAAACTTCCTGGATCAACTGGAATATAGTTATGGGATATAATGTATTAAACTCTTTCTTTTAGTTCTGGACAGAAGCCAAACAATAATAATTGCTTCTATGCATTGCCTGGAAGCAGGTGACTCCTCCATCTGGACCATGTCCCCCACTTCACTGAGCAGGGCTTTCTGCTAAAATGCTGTATTCCTGGCCTCCAGGCAAAGAGTGGTGGGGGGAGTAGACAGCCTTATAGATCCTGGTAATAACTTTCCTTTCCCTTTGGGATTTAGAGCCTGTTTGCATTTTGTAAAGATTTTAGAGAAAAGGCCCAGGGTATGGGAATTGAAATGTGGCTGTTGTCCCAGACATTCAGGCTTTGTTTGCTGTTGAATGTTGCAGGATACTAGAGATTCTTTATTTTCTGGTTGTAATCCAGAGGAGTTTTCATAGTTATAGCTTCATAAAATACTGTTGGGAAGCCTGTTAAATCTACCAGTGTGGATCATGAATGGGAAAGCAGTGTCGTCCATCTGGGGCCTCCTTTTTTGATCAAGTCTAACTCAGTGGTTCCAGCAAATAAACTAGAGTGAGAAACCTCAAGCTTGCCCTGAAACAAGCTATCCATCTTCTTCTTTCCATGTTTGACTTAACAGACCATTTCCTAAAACTTTCTGCTCTTTCTTTCTTCAGAACAAAGAACATTACAATCTTGGTCTCAGCCCCTGCTGTAACTTATACACTTTTCCCTTTGTGTTATTTCTTAATCTGATTGGTTGAAATCACCCAAAATTCCCTAACAGGGCAGTCACTGGTTGCCTTGTAGCCATTACTTGACACGGCCATGATTAGTTGGGCCATTTTACACCTGCTTTCCCAGCTGGGCACTGCATTTGGCTTTACAGTGATTTGTATCAGAACTGAAGGGTACTGCTTCGAGAGTGAGCTCGCAGTACCCAGTGACAATGTAAACCTGTACAGATTCCACATTGTCCAGAATTTACAGCAAGGAAAATTCATTCATTTATTTTCTTGCAAGTGCATCTTTCTTTTACCATTTAACTCTTTTGATAGATTCCAGTGAACAGCTTCTAATAGAGAAACCAAAATCGGACCCTCCCATGTTGGTAGTGCCTTATTCAATATTTCACTTGGCTTTTGGAGAGACGCATCAGTTAGGGTTAGTTTTCATAGTAATCATAGTCACAAGCGAAACTTTAACCCATGAGAATATACCTTTCAAATAATTCAGAGAATGTGTTTGATAATGCCACTTGCATAAGTTAATTCTCAAGCTGAATTAAACACTTTTAAATAGAGAACACATAGATAGTTTAATTCCTGATGTTTGTGTTATTGCTCATGAAAGATTGCAGTCCAAGAAAATGAAGTAAGCCTTTTCCTAAAGACTCCTTATTGCCAATGCACAGTTCTTCACATTCTTCCCACTCTGAAATCCTCTTTATTGCAAACATTCTATTTCTTTTTTCTAATAATGTTTATTGTGGGCTGAGTTGATGGTAAATTGCTATTTGCTGGTATGTGATCCAGAAGAATCTTAGGGATGAGAGTGAGCTCCAGCCAGGTATTCTATAAAGCCATTGGTACTGTGATTGCCAACCCAGTGGGTCATCCCTTGAGTCAGTAATGGATGAACACTTTGGATAACCATCATGTAACAATTACTTACTCCTCTTCAATTAATTCTTTTAACAAAAGCACTATTAGTGGACCTCTGCAGAATGTTAATCTGAAGGCCTTAATGACATACTTAATAATGTCACAAAGCTCCTCTCATTTGGTTTCTATTTAGAAAATAAAAACTTGCATTTACCCTAACTTGTTCTTTCAGAGAATTAAGATGCAAAAATCTTGCCTACAATTTTTTTATACTTTTTCCCTAAGAACGCAATCTGAAAAGAGTTCAAATCTCTGTCTTTGTCTCCTTATCTCTCTCTGTCTCTTTCCTCATCTTTCTCTTTCTCTTTCATCAGGGATGAAAAATATTTTCATCACTTCTCCAATGATACCAATTATTTCCTAATAAGCACCAAGCCCCCCTTTCTTTAAGAATGTCTCCCACCCCTGCACTCCGCTCTCTCTACTCACAGCTGTCTGTCTAGTTTAGACACTCAACACATCATGCCCGGCTTTCTGTAAAATTCTCATCCAGCTTGTCTCCCTCCATCCATGTTACCCCACATGTGTTAAAAGACTCATTTCATCTTTTTACTCTCCTACTAAAAACCCTGTAGTGG
Organism: Cheirogaleus medius; assembly: GCA_008086735.1. Classification (NCBI taxonomy): domain Eukaryota; kingdom Metazoa; phylum Chordata; class Mammalia; order Primates; family Cheirogaleidae; genus Cheirogaleus; species Cheirogaleus medius. The sequence continues at coordinate 34,117,625 of VBSM01000605.1, read as the reverse complement.
CATTCACTTATTTACTAACTCGTTATCCTGGCATCCAAAGGCCTCTACAATCTGTCCCCAAACTGCATTCTTGTTCTTATTTCCATTGGTCCCCTCTAAATATTTTTGACTTGAGCAATATTAGCTTTACAGATACTTTCAAGTGCATTTAGGTCATTCTCTGTCCTACACTGGGATTGCCACCCCCCTTTCTTCCTGTTCAATTCTTGTCATCCTCTCACTACCATAATTAATTCTTTTTTTGGTCTATGTCAGGCGTTAGTAATCTCATGTCTCTGAATAGTAACATTTAACCTGTAAAACCTAGTGTATATGTGTGTGTATATATCTATATATACAGAGTATTTATATATACAACAATATCTCTAACAATATCTCTTACATTTTGTCTTACTTACTTAATTTTGATTATTCACCTTTTCATCCAAGTATAATTTGACTTACCAATTAGACTGAAAGATCTCTACAAGCAGGAATCTCATCTTAAACTTTGTATTCCTACAGCACCTGGTAAGTGACAAGCTTAGAATAGAAGCTCAATGAATGTAGGTTGAACATACATATGATTTCTCTTGAATTTTGGGAATCCTGTATCTAATGCAACTCCAGAAAAGAAATTCTGTTAGACTATTAAATAATCATAAGAGAGTATTCCTTTCTGCAAAGCAACTGGCTATATGAAAAGAAATAAGTTCACTCATTCTAACAGAATTTGGGAAGATATGCCTTACATATCCTCTTTAAAAAATCTTTCATAATGTTGAATTATTAAAATGAATATTCTTTTAACACCTTTATAGAAATATGAAATTCTTCATAAGTTGGACTCTTTCTTGCCAGATTCAGGTTGCCATAGTTATGTATCTTTGAATGTACCTTTGATCACATTTCCTATGGCCACCTTTAATGCTATTCCATGTAGGTATAATTTGGATGTACTTTTGGAAGCCACTTGCTTTGATATATTTTTGGTTTTCAGTGTTTGTCTAATTCTTTTTTTATCATACAAATGCTGAATAAGAACAGCTGCATGGATGCCTGATTAGTCATGTTATTTGTTTACAGAGAAAAGGCATCAAAACAAAAACCAAAACGCTTGATCCGTTTTCTCTCTACCCATATTTCCTCTGAATCCTAGGTGATGTTACGTCTTGAAATGGTTTTTGCTTGTAGGATTACTTTGGATGGAAAGGTCCACGTGAGTCTAGCAGTGTTTTCCACACTGCCCCTCGTTATCCTTTGTCTTATACTGACAGTTTCCACTGGTCAAGGCTGCTGCTGTCTAAGGATTCTACTTTCCAGCTTCTTAAGGCCTTTTCTAAAGAACAAAAACTCTCTGCTGCATTTGCTAGTCACATATAACACTTTCTAATGCCTTGTATTTCTGGTTCTTCTAAATTAGATTCTAAGTACTGAGAATCAGGATTGGGTCTTATTTTGTCATGCATCCATCTCAGGTCCTACTGCAGAGATTAGTTATTAGATTAAAATGTGATTTATTAGTTAACTGATTATAACAACTAACATTTATTGTGTACTAGGTTCCAGGTACAATTCTAACTCAATTAACCCTCAGCAAGCTCTATAAGTGATATACTTTTATTTATCCCATCTTCATGTTGAAGAAACTGAGGCACAGAGAGGTTAAGAGATTCACCCAAGGTCATATAGTGAGTACTATCTGGATGGCAGGCTGCTGCAGTTTCCATTGTACTAAAGCTAGGCTATATCTGAAATTATTCTCTCTTAAAGCATTTTTTTTCCTACTGCTCTGTTTACATTTATATTTCAGCTAGAGTACCCCACTGTTTTCTATGCTTTGTAACCATTAATTGAGCTAAATGTCTAATCTGAGTGTGGTGTTGCACTAAATATGACTTTCTAACTATATTGTGTCATTTTGTTTCGGGGATGACTAACAGATGATGAGGAAACTAGTCAGGCTTCATATCTCCAATAACTTTGGATTGGTCTAATGCATGATGTCATGTTGCTTGAATGCCTAGCTTCTTAGGAAAGAGTTGGAAAACTGAATTCAGTGGAGCACCACGTTTTTAGGGAGATAAAAGTTTCATGCTGCTTAGAATAGACTGTGTGCCTTTGTATAAAGCTGACGCTGGAATGCTAAAATTTTCCCAGAATCCTTTGCAGCTAGCATGCTTGCTGTGATTTAAATTCCATCCATCAGATGTATTTCTGTGAGTCTTGACTACAGAACCAAATTAGTTTGGGAAAGGGGCAGGGACAGAGATATCAATTTTGTTTATGCAGAATATGACAACAATAATGATCAATATCCCAATCTCTTTGGCAACTTCCTGATTCTACAGTTTCCTAATCAAGGCATAATTTCCATGGCAGCCCAGTTTGTTAGTGTGCTTCCTGGAAGTTCAGTCCGAAGTTCTTCAGCCCTCTTAACAATTCTTTTGCTATTTAATATACTAGGATAAATCCCTTCTGCTTAACCTTGGTAAAGTGAATTCTGTTCTCTGCTGGTGACTCCAACTGGTGCAACTGTATCTGAAAATACACTCTTTACGTTTGAGTTGTTAAATATTCAGCCAGGTTTTTTAGATCTTGCCTTAGGACAAGGAAGTAACAAATCTTTGATTTAAAGTGTTTTGGACATTGGTTATTTATTCCTGCTGGTAATCCTTTCATTACTCTCATAAAAAGAAAAACTTTAAAATAATGTGAATAATTCAGCATTCAGGTTTATTATTTGACTTCATATACATTTATTGAGTTCTCGCTCTATGCCAGCAACAAGTCCTGGTGAGAGAGACACCGCAGTGAATACAACAGATGAAGACTATACTTGCATGTGATTTACAGCCTTCCCCATCAACTTACAGATTGGATCAACTTCTCATGTTCATTCATAGTTAAGTTGCCAAATCAGTTAAAAGTATTTTAAAAGCTTAAGAGATATTGATAATACCTCAGAATAGAGAGAGCTCATTTTGGCATTTAAATTACTAATTTCAAGGGTGGCCTGCGTACTAATCCATAAAATGGTGGTTTATATTTATTTCTTATGATGAGGATGATAAAAAATAGCTCACCAGGGAGATGGTTATGAATCATTTATATGTGGGTAAATCAATTTGAAAATATCTATTTGGCTATAATGATGGAAACTTTAGTCATTTTTAACTCTCAGTGCTGCTAATAACATAGAGAACCTGAGGAGAAGCAATAAAAGCTTTCCTCAACAGTTTACATTAGAAGGAAGCTCAGGTTGTTATTATGCAACCATTTAAATCATCCCAAGTGCAGGAAAGTCCTATAAAAATACTTTATCAATTTATCTACAATATGGTTATATTCCAAAATATAATAATATAAGGGAACTTTTCCATATGGTATTGAATTAATTCCAGTTTCAAAAGCAATCATTTCAAAATGGACTATGCATGCAATTTTGTGTATTAAATTAGGAAAGAATGTGTAGTGTAGATATTTTCAGAATATTTTCAACTATGAGATGATTGGATTACTTATTATGTATTAAAATTTTTTCATCTGGAAATTGTCAAGCTTGATATTATTTGTTTCAACGTAACTATAGGTCAGTATATACATATCTGACTATCAAAATTAGAATATATATTTTATTTTTACTTTTATGAAGCAGAAATAGGGAAGTATTCCTCCAGATCTTTCATAGGGGATGGATATTAAGAGAGCGAAGAGGAGTTAACCTAAAAGTTAAGATCTTCATAGTAGAGGAGAAGATACTTGCAGTTGTCAGTAAAGTTGCATACGTGTGCCTATGTGCATCTGTATGTGTGTTTTTCTTAGGATGGAGTAAGAGTAGTGAGAAATTAAAGGATAGTAGAAAATTCTCCTTATGGCAGTAGGAAGGGACCAGATGGTGATACTGTGAAAGACATGAGAAAATGGCCATGCAGACCAATAGAGAAGCATTTTTTCCTGGAATCTCTATTGCAAACAAGAGAAAATGCAATGGTCAAGAAATTAAAGATGAAGTCATCTTATATATAAAATAGTTTTGAGCTTTGGAAAGAATGGGACAGATCTCCTATGGTCAGTTCATGCTTACTCACCAGCCCTTCATTTTCTCTCAAATATGGTGAATTTTATGAAGATTTGCTCATACCTAATGGAAATTGAATGAGATACTTATCCTTGAGATATCGTTTGTATTTGTAATCAATTCTGAAAGACTGAGAATTTTTTAGAATGTTGAGTCTTATTTCTTTAGAAACCAGATCAATATAGAATATAGAATATCAATATAGAATATCAGAAGTGCAGTTTTGTTTTGTTTTTGAGACAGGCTTTCACTTTATTGCCCAGGCTAGAGAGCAGTGACATCAACATAGCTCACTGCAACCTCAAACTCCTTGTCTCAAGTGATCCTCCTGGGTAGCTGGGACTACAGGTGGATCAATTTTTCCTATTTTTGTAGAGATGAAGTCCCAATATATAGCTCAAGCTGGCCTCAAACACCTGGTTTCAAGTGATCCTCCTGCCCAAAATGTTGGGATTATAGGTATGAACCACTGTACCTGGACTGTTTTTAATATTTAATAATATTTTTGTATTATTTAATAAAATTTTGGAAGACTATTGAAGGGATTAAATGATTTGCATAAAAAGATAAGGTACAATATCTTGGGTTCATGACAACTATAATTATAAGAAGCATAACTATAACTTCCTCTTTGCCACCTGAGTTAGTGTCTAAAAACCCTTGGGAAAAGGTGAGCTGTCCTAAAGGTGGCTTTCTGCCTGCATGCAAGAATCCATCTTACTGTATTGAGTCTGATTTCTTCCGTAGTAACCCAGTTTCTTTAAACTGAGAACTTATCTTGATCTTGCAATCCCTTTTAATTCCTCTAATACCAAAATTGGAGTTCAGCCCCAGGGTAGGGTCCACTAGCAGCTGTTGAAAAATCCTTCCCAAATTTTCACAGTTTGTCTCACCAAAATCCCCTGCTTTTGCCTCAGCATCCACATACTTGCCTGCTCTTGACCTCATAAATGACATCGCCTCATGGTCTGAATGTATCATTCATGTTTCATGTTTCTCTTCCTAGTGGTATGTGTAGTCTCCAAGCTACAGTGGACCCACGTCCTGAGCTCCACTTCTGACATGAGATGATTTGAATAATAAGTGATAAACATAAATTTGAACAAACACACAAAAACTCCTGTTCTATTTTTAATAGGCCCTGTTGTCTTTCTTTCCTGAGAGAGTAATACAATAAATTTCTATTTCCAGTCATTTTGGACTTTTAGGTTTTTTTTTAAAGATCTTCATTTGGTTTGTTTCCTGGAAGTATATTCCCAGGGTTACCTGGTCTAGGCTGCTTTTAAATTTCCATTATGCCAAAAACAGTGAGAGAGAAGTGTTTCTCTCATCATCTGTAATCCAAAGGAAATCTTTACAAACCAAGACAGTCCAATGAACCTGGCTATCTTTGTTTTGACTCTACTCACCTTTATAAGGCTGAGTTTGCCCAGGCAGGAATAAAGAGATGTGTTACATAAATGTACCTTTCCTACTTATGCTATCTAGGGAGAATTTGCATAAATTATTTAACTTAATCTAAAAGCCTGTTTTCCCATTTATATATTATATCATATCATAGCTCATTATAAATGTATACATGCATATTTAAAGTTCAAATAGCTTTTATTCCTTGTATGTTTTGTTATATCAATTCAAGGTATGACACTCCAACAAAGTCCTAAGGCCACCAACTGGCTAATATCCATCAAAGATCATCAGATTACTAGATTATTCTTATTCTTCTATCTTTTACTTACTGGTATTCTAATTATTTTTAATAAATTTTTTATTATTCTGATCATAAGATTAATGCATACTCTATGTAGGAGAAGTTCAAAGAGAATAAGGAGAAAAATGTCCTCAAGCTTAGTACCAAGAAATATCCAATGTTAGCAAAGATTTTAACTGATTTTTAAACTGTGAATTTCTATGTGAAGGTTATAAATGATAGACTGTGCTTTGACTTTCATTTATCCTAAGGCTTATTGACTTTCTCTTAACCTTACCTTTGAATGTTAATTGTCTCTAATGAGAATACCAAACATCAGTAAAATAAACCATTTAGCTATAGGAGTTAATTTAGTTTCAACCTGCTATCCCAATGAGTAATGATGGACTTTAGCCATGACATATATTCAGTATAATAAATATAAATATAAGCTATGATTTCTCACAAGTTATAAAACTAAGACATGACCTATATTCAACAATGTTTCCCTTCACTGTAATTTTACCTGCAATTCAATATATCATTTGTCATCTTCTTACTTCTGTCTCTTTTTTTGTTTTTAAACACTTATTATGAATTTGTCATCTTAGCCTCACTCATTCACTTTACAGAGGACACAAATGGTTAGCAGGATGATGAGAAGCAGAACATGATTCTATTTGCTCTCTGTTCACGACAGCACAGTTTTTTGGCCATATCGTGCAGAGGAAAATTAAATACACAGTTATTTATTTAAAACTGAATGTGTTTAATGCTTATTTTCCCTCCACCAGATTTTCAAGGGAGGTTCCTAATTATATTTTTGTAGGCTAAAACTTGAGTAGGTTTGCATTCTTAAAGTACCCATGAATTGGGTGGGTGGTTGTGAAAGGAGGTACAGATAGAGAGGATTCTTTTCTGGAAGCCTGCAAAATTTTGGGGAAAGGCCTTACAACAAGATCAAAGATTTGACATGAGTCAGTCACAGGCAAAAATATATACATACGTATACACACACACGCGCGCACACACACGCGCGCGTGCACACACACACACGAACAGACATAAGAACCAGACCTTTGCAAGGCTTCTATTGAACATATCCCACCTTTGTTGCTCTCTTTCCCCATACACCCTTACTCCGTACACATCCTCCCTTTTCCTCCCACTGGGGCTGATATTCAGTATGTATGCCGCACCAATTGTTAATAATTCATATCGGTTGTTATAGAGCTTCTTCTTCCCTGAGCCCTCACATGCCATTTAATCTTGTGTGGTCCCTCTACAATGTTGCTCCATGATCCAGCAGCTAAGGGGTTAATGCCTCATGGAAGGGAAACTCCAGGACTTCGTGGAGTGTTTGTATTGTTTGCATTATTGTGATCCTCTAATGCCCTACCATACTGTTGTTAGACATTTAATCTCACCCTGTCTACACAAATATCCGCTTGTCTTCAATCATTTCCATTAAAACTTCTGGGAGAAGAGAAATGTTGGATGATGGGAAAAGTCAGAAAGGAAGCAAAAAGGGATGGAGGGGTGGAATGGTGTCCACCAGGCAGGTCGAGAGGCAAGACAGAAGCTAATGGTATTCTTCTAAAGGGACTTTGTGTGCTTGTGGGCAAAAGCCGGGCTCCTTCAAGGACTTGGTGACAGTGTGGCACAGGGTTGGGGTGAGGTCATCTTTCCAGGCCATGCACAAAACCCCTCACCACTTGGGCCACTGGAAGATTCTGTGTTAAGGCATCATTCATACACAAATAATGGTAGCTGACTACTGATTCTATTAACATTTTGATTTTCCCAGGAAAAGCTTAAGCTTACTAGTTCTCTCTCTCTCTCTCTCTCTCTCTCTCTCTCTCTCTCTCACACACACACACACACACACGTATTTTCTTTATCAAAATAATTTTTAGAATAGAGGGGTCTTAGAAGCCTCTCATTCAGTCCTAAAATCCATTAGATAGCCAAATCTCCTTCTTAACATACCTAACACTTTATCAACAAAGGACATGGCAAAAAAAAAAAAAAAGTAATACCATCTATTGCATGCCTGCTATGACTCTAGACACTCTGCTGTGTATTTTACATACATCATCTAGTCCATCATGTGAACCTTTAGATGTTATTATCATCCCAAATGATAGATTAAGGATGCTGAGTCCCAGAGAGGTTATAAATCAAGGCCATACAACCAGTAAAGTGTAAGGGCCTGAATTTGACCTGGAGCCTAGAATGCCCCAAAGCCAATAGTCTTTGCACTTCATCAAGATTCTCCTATGATGTGTGAGCACCACTTTTGGAAAGGGGTTCCTACCTATGAAATAGGCCAATTCTATCTTTGACCAGCCCTAAATTCAATGAAAGACCAGGGGAGTATATTTTATCACAGGTGTTGGGTCAGGTATCTGGTACAGACCCACTTTCCTTAGAGACATAAGCTGCTATGTGTAAACATGCAGGCTCTACGCAAGCTGCACTGAAGCTGCCTTGTTGTTCTGGATTTTGAGTGACAGGACCTCAAGCTGAACTGCTGGATACGTGGCCAAGCTGATCAGCCCACCAGTGAACATCCTGAAGGAAGATGGTGGTACCCTAGGTAAGGCCAGTGTTATTTGAGAAGTTGAAAGCGTGCCTCACACCCACACTCCTGTTGCAATAGCCCAACTCATTTGCCTGTTTGTGGTCACACAGCTACCACTGTAAGAGAGCCTACATATTGGGAGGATTCCCACTCATTCCAGATAAGGGCCACAATTTCTTGTGTCAATTGAAATCTCTCTTCATCTGCCTTCTACCAATTGGTTCTATTTTTATTTTTTAGGGTCTTGCAGAGAAAGTCTACTTTGGTAATATGGTAATTCTTCAGATAATTAAAGAGAACAGTGCTGTGCCCACCAACTCCTCTCTTGTGTGTAAACTCTGTAATTTCTCCAATTATTTCATGTATGGCATGGTTTCCAATGTTGTCTTCACCCTATATCTTGGGTTTGAATTTTTTTTTAAATCCCTCTTAAAGTGCAGTACCCAGAACTTAGCAACATACCACTTAAAATGGCCAGCTCAAAATAGAAGCTACCAGTTTCTATATTCTAGGCATTGAATGAAGCCTAAAATTACAGGGGTTTTATTTTAATGTTTTTTGTAACATAATACCATTTCACCAGACAGTGCAAAATGCAAAACGTCACTTGAAATCTCTGTGTTTTCCAAATGCTGTTGATAAGTCATGTCTTGCTCTCTCCCCATATACTTTCCTTAATTAAACTGTTTATTTTGAGATAATTGTGGTTACCATGCAGTTGGAAGAAATAATATAGGTAGATTCACATGCAGTTGCAAGAAATAATACAGTGAGATTGTATGTATGCTTTAACCAGTTTCATCGAATGGTAACAATTTATCATATCACAGCTAGACTATTGACATTATTAATACAATGTGGATATAGAACATTTCCATCATGGTAAGATCCCTCATGTTGCCTTTTTATAGCCACATAGGCTTCCCTCCTGCCCTCAACCCATTTTTAATCCCTGGCAATAATTAAACTTTTCTCCATTTCTATAGTTTTGTTATTGCAAGAATGTTATATAAATGAAATTGTATAGCCTGCAATCTTTCGGGATTGGCTTTTTACGCTTAGCAAAACTCCTTAGAGATTCATCCAGGTTGTTGCATAAATTAATAGATCACCTCTTTTTATTGTTAAGTAGTACTTTATAGTATGGATATATTACAGTTTATTTAACCATTCACCCATTGAAGGGCATCTAAGGTTTTAGTATATATAAAATTGTCATAAAAATTCGTGCACAGGTTTTTTGTGTAAACATGTTTTCTTTTCACTGGGACAAATGTTTAGGAGTGTAATTGTTGTGTTGCGTGGTAGTTGCATATTTAGTTGCAGGTGGCAGTGTCATTTTATATTCCTGCCGACAGCGCATGAGTGATTCAGTTTCTCTGCATCCTTACCAGTATTCGGTTGTGTCACTATTTTTTTCTTTTTTCTTTTTTTAGCTGTTCTAAAACATGTGTGGTGGCTGGTGCGGTGGCTCACACCCATAATCCTAGCACTCTGGCAGGATAAGGAGGAAGGATAGCTTGAGCTCAGGAGTGAGACTAGCCTGAGCAAGAGTGAGACCCTGTCTTGTACTACCATAAAGAAAAAAAGAAGCCAGAGGGCACTGTAGCCTGTACCTGTAGTCCCAGCTACTCAGGAGGCTAAGGCAAAAGGATCTCTTACAGCCCAGGAGTTGGAGGTTGCAGTGAGCTATAATGACACCACTGCCCTCTACTCAGGGCAACAGAGTGAGACTGTCTCAACAACAACAACGACAAAAACCCACAAGGAAACTGAGCACCTCTCCTCACAACCCCCCTCCCATATTAAAAAAAAAAAGATAAAACATGTGTAGCGATATCTCATTGTGGTTTTAATCCTGTTTACCCTAATGGTTAATGATGTTGAACCTCTTTTCTTGTGCTTATTTGCCATCTCTATATCCTCTTTGGCAAAATCTCTTTTCATATCTTTTACCTATTTTCTAATTGGATTATTTTTATTGTTGAGTGTTTTTATTTGTTCTAGGTATTAGACGTTTGTGAAATTGAAATTTGTAATTTGCAAATATTTTTCTCCCAACCTCTAGCTTGTCTTTTCATCTTTTTAACAGAATCGTTCACATAAGAAATATCTTTTTAATTTTGATAAAGTTTAATTTATCAATTTTTCATTTTATAGATAGTGCTTTTGGTATCAAATCTAATAGCTCTTGGCCTAGTCCTAAATCCATTATATCTCCTTCTATTATTTTTCTAAGAGTTTTACCATTTTCTGTTTTAAATTTGTGTGTAAGGTTTAGGTTGCAATTCATTTTTATTTTTTGGATATCTAATTGGGTATCTATAGTTAGCTCATTGCTCCAGAACCATTTGTTAGAAAGACAATCTTTCCTCCATTGAATTTCATTTGCATCATGAATGCCCATATTAGTTGGGCATATTTGTGTGGGTCTATTTCTGGTTCTCAGCTCTATTCCATTAATCTATGTGTCCAAACGTTGCCTTTATTACTATAGCCATATAATAAGTCTTGAAACGGGGTAACCTGATTCCTCCCATTTTAATCTTTTTCTAAATGTTTTAGTTATTCTAGTTCCTTTGCCATCTCATACAAATTTTAGCATAATTTTTCCTATATTTATAAAAATTCTTACTAGAATTTTAATAGGAATTGTGTTAAGTATATGTGTCTGTTTTGGAGAATAGAGTTATCACTATGCTGAACCTTCTAAACCATGAACATGGACACCGGGGAGGGGAGAGGAGAGGTAGGTAAATAAATAAATAAATAAATAAAACTGTGAACATGGCATATCTATCCATTTATACAGATCTTTGATTTCTTTCATCAACATTTTGTAGTTTTCAGTATACAAATACTGTATGTATTGATTTGTTAGGTATACACCTAAGCATTCCATTTTTTCCAGTATCCACATGTTTATTGCTAATATGTAGGAATATGATTGATTTTTTCATGTTTATCTTATATTCTGCAATCTTATTGAAATTCCTTAGTTCTAGGGTTTTTATTTTTGCAGATTTCTTGCTTCCAAATGCTGAAAGAAAATAAATGCCAATCTAGTAAGTAGTCTATGTCCAATTATTTATTATACTTCAAGATTGAAGGCAAAATCAAGACATTTTCAGACAAAGAAAAGTAGAAAAAATTTGTCATCAGCAGTCCTGGATTCAAAGAAATTCTAAAGAGTATTCTTTAGGCAGAGGAAAATTATTCCATATGGAAACTCAAGAGATATGGAAACGAACAAAAGCATCAAAAATTGTAAATATGTGGGCAATTTTAAAAAGAATAGTGACTGTGTAAGACATGAGGTCTTTTAAAATTTAAAATATATATAATATTAAAATTTATAACAATTGGATATGTCAGAAGTGGTTCTAAATGGAATTAATTTTTTAAAACTAAATTTAAAAATTAAATTATTTTTGCCCCAACATTGTAAAAAAGTGTTAAGGATCAAGTAATATTATAATTTGATATGACATGTATTCAGGTAACAGTTTCCAGGATAATCAGTAAAAGAATATAAAAATAATGTGTACCTAGAAAACTAAAGATGGTGAAAATTCAATTATAAATTAGACTCAATTAATCCAAGAGACGGCATAACAAGGAAGAGAAAGGAGCAAAGTACAGCTGGAATGAATAGAATTCAAATAGTAAGATGATAAGACAAAAATTGAGGCTGGATTAAAAACAAAATTATATCTTCCATCTAAACACATAATAAATAAGGATGTAATGAAGATTGAAAATAATGAAAAATGAAATTGGCATACCCTAAAATACAAAAATAGCCGGCAGGCTGGGTTTAGCTCATGCCCTGTAGCTTGCTGACCCCTGCTCTGTTTTATAGTTGAGCTGATTTGGGGTTCATGTCATGATTGTTAGACTCTGAACTCCGCAGGCTTCAAATTCCTCAAGCAGTGGATTGCCCTTACTTTGTGTTTGGTGTGGAGCCTGCAGTGCTAAAGGGCTTGTCTCAGTATTCCTTCCTCCGTCTTAGTTTTCAGCAGTTTCTGTACCTCTGTGCAGCAGGAGGAGTCTTTCTCTTCTCTGTCTCTCCCCCAGTGACAGATCACTGCTGGGCTCTTCCTACCCCTCTACCAGATTCAGACTGATTTCTACTTTTACCTGGTAGCCATGGGTGCAAACAGGATTGCTGTCCCTACTCTGGTGTTAAGGCATTTCCTTCCTATAAGTGAATGGTCCAGGGAAGTGGGTGATGTTTTGTACTAGTCCTCCAGGAGCACTGGATCACCTCCTGCATGTTTGTGCCACTCACCGAATCTACTGGCCTGACTCCAATCTGCCCTGTAAGCCCTTGATGCAGACCCACTGAAACGAGCCCAGGAATGAGTAGTGCAAACTCCCCTTCTGGCTGGGCTCTCAATACTCTAAAGTGGTATACGAGCTCACACTCAACCCTTAGGAATGTGTTAACATTTGAAATTATTTCTTCTTTCTTGCTTGCTTCTTCTTCTTCCTCCTGTGCTGTGCCAAACCTGAAACAATTTGAGTTTCCTGGTCTTCCTTAAAGAGGCTTGTCACTCTGGCATTAAGTTCTCTTGGTTGCCTTGCAACCTCAGATCCCTGATGGGTTCAGGAAAATTTATGATGTTGTAAATTATTCAGCTTTTTCTTTTTGTTAGAATAGGGGCAGTGTTATCTTGTAGCTCTCTAGTCCCTAAGTGGAAGTGGAACACCTCAGGAAATATGTCATAATCACAAATGACACTAACTAGAAAGAAGAAAAAAATGATAAATTGGAATTTATAATTAGAAATGTTTATTTGTTGACAGACACCATGAACAGCACGAATAAGCAAGCCAAAGAGTGGGAGATGACATTTCCCACATTGTCTATAATCAGTAAAGGGTTCAAATGCAAAATATAGAAATCCCACCTATTAATAAGAAAAAGACAGACAACCCAAAAGAAATACAGGTAAGAGTAAATAAGCACCTTACAGACTAAGATATCCAATAGCCAACAAACATATTAAAGGTGCCCAAGCTTATTTGTCATCAGGGAAATGCAAAAGAAAAACACAACGAGATACTGCTATATGAAGAATTGCTAAAATTAGGAAGAATGATCACACCAAGTGTTGAGCAGATACACACACTGCTGTTGAGGGAGGTGTGTGTATATTGGTGCAGCCACTTTGGAAAAGAGTTTGACATCATCTACTGATGCTGAACATATGCATTCACTATGATCCAACAGTTTCTCTCCTAGGCATACAACAAACAGAATTGTGCGTGAGGGGGTGTAGGTTTTTATGAGGATATTTATAATATCACTACTCTTAATAGCCAAACTTTGGAAATAACTCAAATGTACCACAGTAGAATGGATAAACAAACTGTGCTGAATTCAGCCAAGTGAATACTATGCAGCAATGAGAACAAGCTACATCTATACTTGACAACACAATGTTGAACAAAAGAGCCATGCACAAATAAATATACACTGCATAATTCCATTTATATAGCATTGAAAACCAAGAAAAACTAATCTAGAATATTAGAAATCAGGGTAAGAGTTACCAAGGGTAGGGAAGTGGACATTGTGAATGGGCAGAGAAGGGAGGCTTCTGTGGTGTAGGCAATGTTCTCTTTATTGATTCAGGAGCCTGCTGTGTGTGTTCATTTTGTGATAATTATCTAAGTTGGACACTTATTATCGGTGTACTATTCTCAATGTAAGTTATGCTTCATTAACAAAGGTTATTTATTTAAACTACCCTATTTTCCCTCTTTCCCCTGCCTCCAACCAAGAACAAGTGACCCTCCAGGATGGTGGCTGAAAGATGAGATTTTTCTCAGTCTTGCTTTTGATATAGATCCTTGAGATTTTATCGGCGTGCATTAGTCATGCTCTGAATTCAGTTATTTTCAAGGTGCTCTTTGTGACAGCTTTAGATAGTCATCTTCTTACTCTGTTATAAAAATCACATTCAAAAGCCACAACATTTTTACAATATCTTGAAAGAAGCATCTTAAGGTTTATTTTCCTCAATTCACAGTAAGTTTCTCAATTTCGTGTTCCCAGCAACATATTTCTCCAATTTTATTAACAACATATTTATGTCCATGGCATTCCAGTCTGATGAAAACATAACTTGCCAGTGGGCATGTGAAACATTCAGTAAGAGCTGCCTGCTATTAAGGAGTTCTGAATATCCTTCTTACAACCAATGGGCTTGGCTGGGAAATATATTTTGTATCAGGGCGCCTAGTGCCTTGAAATAGTCTGTAGAAAGGCTATGCAAGGCAGATGTCAGCCCAGATCCTCTGCTGGGTCCTTTTGGGGTCTGTGTCTTCATGGTTCTTTCTATTCTGCATTTAGGTAAAACTCCTGATCTCTCTTAGGTCTCAACTCCCAAGCCTGTTTCCATTTCTCTGTTGTAAGTAGAATTTTCAAATGGCCCCCTGACCTTGTTGTTAGTGTCTCTCCTGTGATTATGTTACATTACCTAGGAAAAGGGATGTTGCAGGTGTAATTATGGTTACTAGTCAGTTGCCTTCGAGATAATCAAAAGGAATATTATCTGGGTGAGCACAACCCATGAGCCCTTTAAGACAAAATTTTCTCCAGGAGATAGCAGGACAGAGATCTGAAGCCTGAGAAGGAGTCAATGAGGCATGGCTGGCCTCAAAGATGGAGGGGCAATGCACGAACACTGGAAAGAAATTAGCCTCTAATTGCTGAGAGTAACACCTGGCTGACAGCCTGCAAACAAAGAAGGGCTAAGTCCTATAATTACAATCGACTGAATTCTGCCAGCAATCTACGAGAGCTTGGAAGTGGATTCTTCTCCAGAGCCTCCAGGTGAGAACCTAACCCAGCTGACAATTTGATTTCAACCTTGAGAGACTCCAAACAGAGAACTTCGTCAAACCTTCCTGGAATTCCACCATGTAGAACTGTGAGCTAATAAATGAACATTTATCATCCAAGTTGATCTTCTTATATGGAACCGTGAGCTAACAAAATGATGTTGTTTTAAGCTGTTAAATTTACCATAATTTGTTATGCAGCAACAGAAAATGAACACACCCTCTCCAATGTGGAATTTATCATGTTTTTCCTTGATTTCCAGAAGACGACAAACAAATGTGCATACAAGTCACCTGTACTTGTTTACAGACTTTTAATAAGGATCAAAAAAGTAATCACTGGAGATATATTGCAGATTCTTGTAAAAGTTAACCAAAATTTTGAAGTTAAGATTCTCTGTTCTTTCAACACCACTTGATCATTTATGCCAAATCTAGAATCATCCTAAATTCAGAAATTCCTTTTCTAATTACTTCCTGGGACTGTATTCATCAGCTCAAAATAGGTACCATTATTGGGTGCTAACTAAATGACACTCTTCCCACCACATGCTCAGTTTTCCACGGGTTCTCTGTTTTAATCCTTATGACAACCTTGGAAAGTCGTGATTATTATGCTTAATGTAAAAATGAGAAACCTGGGGTCCAAGAAATTTATCAATTTTATTCAAGGCCACATAGCTTAATAAAACCCAGAAGCAGGATTAGAAACTAGTCACTCCAATGTTAAGTACTTTGCTCTTAACTGTCACACTTGCTGCCTCTTGGTTCAGCAAGGATAATAACTACCCCATGAGTGTCATGATATCTTCCCTGGCAACTCTTTAGATAAAATCGCAGTTGATAGAATGATTACTCTTGAACATTGTGGTCACTCTGAATAAAGTTAGTCTAAAAACCCCTTGAAAAACCTTATATCTATATGTTATATCTATAATAAGGGTTGCGAAGAGAAATCGTTCATTTAGCAAATATAGGTTTTGCTGTGCTGGGCACTGAAGGTACAATAGTAAACAGATTGCTCTCCTCAAAAGACTTATATTCTGATAGCTGCCAGGTTGAATACAGACAATTAAAAGAACTTGCTCACAATGAAATCTCATTCCCTCTCCTGCTGGATTTCTTCCCCTATATTTTGAAAATTAGCATCTTTATAGCTGGGTTAAGCAAAATGATTTCCCTGCTAAACATAAAAGAATAAATTTTAAACAGAGGTGTTGCAAGTATCTTCAGAGAATCTGACCCATTAAACTGCTCCCTCTTTCATGAGGAATAGATTTTCCCTTGTCACGTCAGTGGTACAGATACCCGAAGGTATCTTCATGAGATATGATTTACCTGAATTGGATGCCTTAAGATTTGGCTTTGGGAATGAATTATATGCATTCACTTGCAGAGTGAAGGAGGTAAGAGTGAGTCGGGAAAAGGAAGGATGTCTACAGAGAAAGTCACTTTAGGGGATGCATTATTCTCCTACCACTCATTATATTAACTTTCAAGAGTGGTTATCTGAGTTTATCTTCTGAAATAAAGAACAGTCTTCAACATGAGGTTTATAGAAGCCTGTAAGGTTTGGGGGGATAAAAGAGATGTGTGTGTGTGTTTATATATAAATATACACATATAAAAACACACTCATTTTACAACTAAAACATATTAAAGTCTTACCTTTTAAATGAAAAATATAGAAGAATTAAAAGTAAATCTATTGTAAAATAAGGCAATTAACTGAACATCTCTTTTTTGTAGGGTCTATTTCATTATTAGGAAATGAATATTAGAAATCATTATAAAACCTGAAGCCAAGTTTTTCTAAGTAGAAGATGGTGATTTTACCTATAAATTAACACTAATACTATTTTATATCTCTGTCTAATACAAAATATCAATTAGAGTTCTGATCTTGTAGTACATTTTTAGGGTACTGAAAAGGAGAAAATTGTAGAATATATTTATCTATAGCAATTTTCTATTATTTAATATTACCTGGTAGTAAATGTCTTACTGACTTGTTACTAATGAATACTTAAATGCATGTTTGGGCCAGAAATTAAATATTGTGACTGGTGAATTTTGACAGAAAGCCTGTAAATATCCCAAATGGACATATTATGAAGTCATTCTCTGGTCTTTTATTATTGGGTTTCTAATAAAAATCTGAGATGTTTATCATCTGGATCCAAACATCAATTGTCCTCAAGTTCCACTAAGTTTAAGATGAGTGAAATATGAAGTTTTAAAACATTCAACTGGACTCTTGAAAGATTCTGTTGAATGACTACATTCATTTGCCTGAAGAACATTTAATACTCTAGAGAGTATATTCTACCAAACGGTATGTGTCCATATAAAAAATGTTCTTCATTATAAAATGAGCAGTTCCTCACAAGAAGCAGTTTGTTATTGTTTCTGCACTAGAACACATTATTTATTCACCTCTGTGTATTCTATAATAAAAGGAATATTTCACTTTAAAAAATACCTGAATCTGATACAAACTCTTATTTCCTCTACATAGTAACTTAAAACAGTTTTTTCTTGCCTACAGGGTGAATTTGTTTATGGAAAACAATAATTGAAGGCAGAATTCCTTTAATGCTCAGGTATAATTAATATTAGTTTCAATGGGGAAAAATGTTTTTGTATCTTGAAACCCAAAATTGATACCCATTGTTGCTAATGCAACACTAGTTCTCATTCAAATAGAAATAACTATCTCAATAGTTAGCATGAGTTATTAGCAAAACTTAATATGGAAGTCTCTCTTCATCAGTGTGATTTAGTTAATTTAATTTGATTTAATATAGCTGTTTGTCTGCCATGGTTTAGCCCTGTGAGGCCTATGCTTAACCTAAACTTATCAACAAACCACACATGTGGTACTCTCTACGTTTATACAAAAAGCTGCAGTACAACATTCCCCAGATAGGACAGTAAGAAAAAATAGATCAACAAATAATAGAAATTGTATCAGACCCAATGAACAAATTGGCATCAAGGAGTTCTGATACACAAACTTATTGTTCCTGCAATTAGCAAAGCATTAGGACACTGAAAACTTTAACCTGCATCTGTTCCACACCTGTGAAGATGGCCCGGCTCTAGTTTTGAGCTATTCACCTGTTTGTGGTCGAAGGAAATCATAAAGATCTCTCATCTAAATTCCCATAGCCCATCAGTGCATTATTTCTCTTCTATCTTAAAATCCTCTGGAATACTTCTATGAATGATACTATTTAAATATTAATAAGTAACTTTAAGAAGTCTCTTATTGGCAATTTGTATTTTCTTTTCTAAATTATAATCACCATAAATAATTTGGGGGAAGGTGGTGGGAAAATTTCAGAGTCTATTTGTATGTGTAAATCTCAAGTCAAAATAATATACATATCCCTATCTCTTTTTTAGTCACTGACTCTGTCCAAAAACATTTACAACCAAACTTTAAAAAAAAAATTTCTCCATTTGCTATTTGCATTTTTTCATCTCCATTTCCATCCCCAATCCACTCCAATATGACTTTCGCCCCCATCACACTATCAAAAACTCTTTTGTTAAAGTGACTAATGACTATTCATAACATTCTCTGCTCCCTACTTGCTTGATTTTATTTATAGCAGTGCTCCCCTCCCCCCTCCCATTTGAGCCTTCCGATCTTCTTGAAATCCTCACATCCTTTGCCTTCTGGAACACTACACTCTTCTAGTTTTCCTCTTACTTTGTCTACTCCTTCATAGCCTCCTTAGCTGATACTTCCTCTATCCAAATTTATATATATTCATGTGTATATATGTGTGTGTGTATGTATGTATCATATACTTCCCTCCTGAGGACCCAAAAAACTCCATCAAGTCCACATTCTAAATACCAATCTATTTCTCTCCCTCTCCACTTCTATCACACCAATAGAAGTTAATATATCCTCCTACTTGGGCTGTCTCGGCATTTTCACAGTCCCTCTTTATCAACTTTTACTCCCTTTGAACCCATTCTTCACAATACTACTAATTTGAACTTTAAAATGTCAAATCTGATGATATGGCTCCCATTCATAAAGTCTTTCAGTGACGTCCCAGTGTCCTTAAGACACCTTAAGTTCTCAACACAATACACCAGATATTCCACGATGTGGTGGGCTCTTCTTTCACTTTTGATTTGTTATGTGTGCTTATTTAATATATGTGATTAAAAATAATAAAAGTAAAGTGCAGGGAAAGAGTGTTTTCAGATAAAGAACATTTTACGTAAAATCCTTGTGGTAAGAGAACAATTGCATATGAGGAACTGATAATTAAATATCAGCTAGGCTTGTGGAACACTTAATATTTGAGCCTAGAACCATGGTAAGGTTAGTAGATTCAAAAGTTTTCAAGCTACCAAGTATTGTGGTCATGGGAAATTACAAGCTAGGTGTATGCAAAATATATGCAGTATAATGATTAATTTTGTGTGCCAACTTGACTTGGCCATGGGGCATTCAGACATTCGACCAAACATTATTATGGGTGTGTCTATAAAGGTGTTTCCGGATGAGATTACATTTGAATTGGTAGACTGAGTAAAGCAGATTGCCTTCCCTAATGTAGGTGGCCCTCATCCAATCAACTGAATACCTGAATGAAACAAAAAGACTGGATAAGAAGGAACTCCTTCTGCCTGACTCTATGAGCTGGAATTGTTAGTCTTTTCCTGCCTTCAAACTTGAACTGAAACTTTAGCTCTTCTTGGGTCTCAGACTTTCAGACTGAAACTTAAACCAGTAGCTCTGCTGGTTCTCTGGCTTTCATACTTGGACCAGAACTGTACTATTGGCTCTCCTGGGTCTGCTAACTACAATCTTGTAACTTTTCAGCATCCATAATCACATGAGACAATTCCTTATAATAAATATCTCTCTCTCTCTCTC
>VBSM01000605.1:34056437-34097523 GCA_008086735.1 Cheirogaleus medius | reverse complement strand
TCTCTCTCTCTCTCTCTCATTTTGTTGGTTCTGTTTCTTTGGAGAGCCCTGACTAAAATATATTTTGGTACTGAGAACTAAGGTGCTGCTGTGACATGTCCCTAAACATGTGGAAGTAGCTTTGGAACTGGGTAATGGGTAGAGGCTGGAAGAATTTGAGGTGCATGCAAGAAATATGGATGTTAAGGGAAATTATGATGAAGTCCCAGATAAAAATGAGGAACATGTTATTGGAAACTGGAGAAAAGATAATTCTTATTATAAAGTGGCAGATGTCTTGGCTGAATGATTTTCTAGTGTTTTGTGCAATTGATGAAATTGGATATTTAGCTGAGGAGATTTGTAAACAAAATATTAAAGGAGTGGCTTGGTTCTTCCTGACTGCTTAAAGGAGAAAACAAAAGGAAATAAATGAATTTAAAAAGGAATTGTCAAGCAGCAAATAACCAGAATTCGAAGGAATGGAAAACTCTCAGCCTATTCGCATTACAAAAAAATGAGACAGCTTGCTTTGAAGAGAACACTAAGGTTGTAGCTGAGCAACCATTTGATAAAGAAAGCATGAGTGCTATTCATGAACTTAATCAGCTATTGCAGTAAAAGCCAGGGTTGAGAGGGGATTGTACCAGCAAAGACAAAGTCTGAACTAAAGAGAACAGAGAAAGTAGGATGAATGAAGCAAGTCTGTTAAACTTCTTGGATTCTATAGGACCAGACCACAGAGCTGTGCAGGGAAAGGGAAGAATGACCCTGAAGGCAATCTGGAGATCATCAGTGCTGCACACCCACCACAGTCCCAGGGGACAAAGCTGTTTCCTTCTTGGTTTCGAAGGGTAGAGCTGCTTCTCTGGGTTCAGCCCACCACTATGACATTGCCTAGTGCCTCAAGGGTGGGGCTGCCCTTATAGAAAACTGTGTAGGCAGGGTGTTCTCAAGGAGTTAGGGGGTGGAGCTCTTGCTGAGAACTGTGTGAGCTGATGCTTATCAGGAGCCAAAAGGGTGGGGCTACCTTGTAGAGCCATGGGGGTGATGCTGCCACCCCAGTGGGCCTGGAGAGCAAACCACTGAACCAAAGAGGATTATTCTGGAACCTTAAGATTGAATGGAATTTGTCTTGCTAGGTTTTGAACTTGCTTTGGATCTATCACCCCTTTCTTCTTTCTGATTTCTCCTTTTTAGAATAAGAATATCTGTCCCGTGCCTGCCCCATGAGGAAGCACATAATCTGGTTACATATGTTCACAGCTAGAGAAGAATTTTGCTTCAGATGAATTATACCTAGAGCCTCACCCATATCTGATCTGGATATTTAGATGAGACTTTTAGACTTTAGGCTTGATGAAATGAGTTAAACTTTTGATACTGTTGGGTTGGAATTAATGTATTTTGCATGTGAAGAAGACATGAGTTTTTAGGGGTCAGGGAAGAAATGTTGTGACTGAATTATCCACCCCCCATTCATATGCTGAAGCTTTAACCTCCAATGTGACAATATATGGAGATAAGATCTTTAGGGAGTAAAGTTAAATGAGGCCGTAGTGTTGGGCCCTAATCAGATAGGACTGTGGCCTTATAAGAAGAGGAAAAGAGAAGTATCTCTCTCTCTCTCTCTTTCTCTCTCTCTCTCTCTCTTTCTCTCTCTGCAGTGAGAAATTGGCCACTTACAAACCAGGAAGAGAGCCTGTGCCAGCACCTGACCATGCTGGCACACACGATCTAGTCTTCCAAACTCAGGACTGTGAGAAAATTAATTTCCATTGTTTAAGTTACCTAGTTTATGGTATTTTGTTATGGCAGCCTGAGCAGACTAAGACATAAAAGAAATAGAGGATAAATAGTACTGCCATGGCATGTACATGGAAGCATCTGGAAGTTCTTGCTGGAGTTGTTTTGTCCTTTATTGGTTGTAAATAATAAATCAACAATTACTATTTTTATTGTTTTATAATGCTTTTTATTATGCAATAAATTCTTTCAGCAGCAATGCAAGTGCATGTTTAATGAAAAATTAAATACTGACTTTCATTTCTCAAGATAATTGATGATGAATGTGTAATTTGCAAAAAATTGTTGACATTTACTATTCATTATGCTGGACAATGCAGAAACAACTACAGAAGATGTGTTTATATATCAATCCCTGAAACACATCTTTTCATTTAATCAAATTGCTTGTTTTTCTAAATTAGTGATATTTATATTGATTCTAAGTTTTCTTGAACATATTTGAAATCTGAAGTGATAGTGGTTAATGTAGTGGCTTTATGAGCAAAGGACCATTACAGACAGTTAAATGATGCCAGGATAACATCAGAGTCATTAAATACTTCAGGAAGAAAGTAAGTAAATTCCAATAATAGGGTTTTTCATAAAATTCATGGAATCAAAGAAAAGCTTTTAGAATTTCATTTTGCTGAAAATGAAACAACTGATGTTATTGTGAATGTTGTTCTAAACTTGATTAAGTTCAAAATTAAAGAAGAAATTATGTATTTGTGATGATAATAATAACATGATGTATGTGTGGTAGAGCACAGCATTTTGGTAAAAACAATATTCTTACTAAATTAAGGAACTTATGGAGGAGAAATTTTTCTCTATCTGTTCTAGTGTACATACAAGTAACAATTACATTCAAACAAGTAACAATACCTTCTAATTGAAATAGAACTTATAGATGTCAAATTTTATGATATTGTTATATTTATGTACAAATAAGCTAACTGAACAATAAAATTGTTGTGATGAAGCAGATATTGAATTAAACAGAAAAACTTCCACCAGAGCTATACATATCTTCTCACTTACTGCTAGGCATTGTTTGTTGTTAGAACTGTTTTAATCTTTGAAGAAAATTCTACAAGCAGCAAGATGAAAGTAACAACTAGCCTACAAAGGAAAACTCATCAGGCTAACAGCAGACTTCTCAGCAGAAACCTTACAAGCCAGAAGGGATTGGGGCCCCATCTTCAGTCTTAAACAGAACAACTGCCAGTCAAGAATCTTATATCCTGCAAAACTAAGTTTCATAAATGATGGAGAAATAAAGACCTTTTCAGACAAGCAAAAGCTAAGGGAATTTGTCACTACTAGACCTGTCCTATGGGAAGCACTCACAAATGCATTATACATGGATGAACAAAATAGATACCCACAAGTGTAAAATCACCCAAATGTTAAATCTCACAGCTCTTATAAATTAACAGCAAAAGAGGGAAAACAAAGCAATAAGGTACCACCCAACATGATGAACAGAATAGCATCACACATATCAATACTAGCACTCAACATAAATGGCCTGAATGCCCCACTCAAAAGACACTGGCTGGCTGAATGGATGAAAAACACAACCAAAGTATCTGCTGTCTCCAGGAAACACAAGGACTCACACAGACTCAAGGTGACTGGATGGGAAAAAATATTCCTTGCAAATAGAAACCAAAACAGAGCAGGTATAGCCATTCTCAGATTAGATAAAATAGACTTTAAAATACATGAATATGTACCAAGAGTGTTTAATTGTGTATGTCACTTTAAATGTTCATCTGATTAATTTAAAGATTTAAAATTTTTCTTGTGCAATTTTTCTTGTATAATTTTTCCTGTACAAGGTTATATATTTTAAATTTTTAGAAAAAAATTAAAACTTTTTATTAAGAAATAATGTCAAACATATAGAAAAGTTGGAAGAATAAAAATTGTACATAGAATAGCCATATATCCTTCAACCACATTCATTTATTGTTAATTGTCCATTTACTTCAGTAATTTGTGTCCTCTCCTCTCTCTCTCTCTCTCTCTCTCTCTCTCTCTCTTTCTTTCACTCCCCAACTCCTGAAACTTTTGAGAATAAGTTACATGTGTTCTGTATTTTATGACTTTTATTCCTAAATACTTAAGCATGTATTTCCTGAGAGTAAGAATATCTTTTTACAAAAGCCACAGCACAGTTACCACCACCAGTAAATTTAATACCCATATGCTCCCTTTTCTAATCTAACCATTATATAATAATTTTGTCAATTGACCTAATGATATTCTTTATAGCATTATTTTTGCTTCAGGATAGGCTTGAGGATTTAGTCTAGGATCAGATATTGCATTATTTATTGTGATAATTATCTATTGCTGCCTAACAAGTTACCCCCAAACTGGGTGGCTTAAAACAGTAACTGTTTATTATCTACAGTTTCTGTATATCACAAATTTGGAAGCAGCTTGGCTGATTCTCTTTTGTGGTTCCAGACAAGGTTTCGATAGAGCTGCAATCATCTGAAAGCTTGCCTGGGGCTGGAAGATCTGATCTAATGTGGCAACCATGATCGGCAGATTGGCACTGGTTGTTGGCAGAAGGCCTCATTTCTTCCCCATATAGGCGTCTCCTCAGACTGATGGAGTTGGTCATTGGCTTCCACCAGAGTGAGCAATCCAAGAGAGCAATACAGAAATGGCAATGCCTTTTATTATCTAGTCTCAAAATCTCACACCACCACTTTTGCCAATGCTGGGGTGACTCCACAGGGTGTAGATACCAGGAGGATTAAAGGTAATCTTGAAGGGTGGCTACCACACATGCCAAGGCTCTTTTTTCAATTTTAATAAAAAGGTTTATTTTTAAAAATTAGTGTTTTAGAGACCTATTTTTAAATCCACCTACATAATAAAATAATCACTCAACTTATTTAATTGTTTATTATCACTTTTTACTCTCAAATATATCTCAGTTCAGACAATAACTTACATAATCACCCTAGTCTTAGGTTATAAAGCATTTCCTTCTAGAATTTTCTCTGAACCTACCCCAGAATCAATAGATTCTCCTCTTTACACACTCCCCTTATATCTTGAACATTTTCTTACATGACATTTATTCAACATTCTCTTCCTCTCTAGAAGGCAACCTCCACAAAGGCAAGAACTATGTTTAGAACTATGTTTGAATAAATGGATGAAAGACTATTACCAACATTGTTTTAATATGTGATCATTATAATTAGCCATAACCATATTCCAGGGATATGTAATTATACAATAAAATATCAAAACATTTAGCCAGTTAAAATGCCAACTAAAGACCCTTTCTTTCTTCATTCATTCCCTCAGTACATATTTATAAGGCATGTATGTGCTAGCAGCTCTTCTAAAGGCTGAGAATTCAGTGCTTTTAGCAATCTGTGTAAAGTTCTTTCTCTCATGAAGCTTCTTTTCAGGGAGAGGGAGACTAAAAATGAATAAATAAGCTAATAAACCAAAAGATAGTTGCATATAGTGATGAGCGCTATGTACAATAAAAGATCGTGATGTGATAGGTTGTTGATAGGAGTAATGGGAAGAAAAAGCTACTTTGGCCAGGAAATTATAGATGACTGGTCTGAGGAGGTGACATTTGAGCTGAGATTGGGACTAGGAGATATCCATTCTAGGAATAGCAAGCTCTTCCTCCAGGAAGGAACTGTGCATGAAAACATAGAATAATGAATTCATTTCAGAAATACCTATGTACAAGAGCAATGAGAAGTTAAGTCATATTCAATAAGAAGAACCATCCTTAATTTTTTTATAAATACATTTGATTTCCTTAAATGAAAAAAGTATTTCTCTAGATTATTGAAATTACTGTTATATTACAGTATTATTACTTGCCTTTATGCAGTTACTGTTGTCTGGTGAATACAAATGGGCTTAACTGATTTACTCACTTTGCACTTTGAAAATGTAAGCCACCTGTGAGTGTTTAATAATATGTTAATACATGCACCTGGTTGTATCTTAGCTCATAATAGAGTAGAATTACCATGTTCTTAGTACTGAGGGATTGCAGAAATCCTCTCTCTTCCTTGAAGTTATTCTGATATATTCAGACTACTCAAGCAATGAGATTCTGATTTGAAAATAAAACCTTAACCCATTCAATTTTGGTCATATCTGTTGATGCTTTTGACACATGTATTCCTTACAGTAGTGGATATGTTTAATTTACAAACTAACTCTGACATGGATTTTCACATCAGAATGAACCAAAACTGGAATTTCAGATAGCTGAGTATCACTTGAGTTTATAAATCATGATTACATCAATATATTTGTCCTTATTCCACATCATAAATAATTGAGTAAACTAAATATTTGGATGAGTTGGATTGTGCATATAATTTTATTATTCCAAGTTATTTATTCTTTAATTCTCTCTAAATAGTACATTCATCTAAATATATATATGGCTCGTGGTACTTTCTACAGCATATATATTCCTGAGAAATCTTGTGCAAATCCAACTATTATAAATGCAATTGTGTTCTAAAAGCATAAAAAGAGCTTGGATTTTAAAGGAATCCCACAGTATCATTTTTCTCAGTAGGAATCTTTTTATAAGGTTAGTCATCACTTTTTATTTCATCTATAGACAGGTCAGATTTTCATGGATCAGGATTTCTTTGGAATACATCTATATGCATCACATTTCCTATTCACAGACACTGTTGTACTTTAAAAAAACACTTCAATACCTGCATATAATCTATAATAATGGAGTCTATTTTAGACATTATCAAATATGATGACAAAAAGACCCTGTGTCTGTGTTATTCACAGACCCATGTCCACAGTATTGCTCTTTGATCTCTGGCCTTTTCTAATTGGTTTTGCATCTGGATGACCTCAGAATTGCATGCCAAAAGAGTCTGTCATACTATATCCTTGCTTTTTCCCAGAATTTTATAGCTATTTAGACATTTCTTAATATTGGACTTCACAGCACCCTTAGAATATTTTTTCTTTCACATTGTTTTTGGTCATAGTGCTTCCTTTGACATAAAACAGCTAGTTCTTAAAAGAACATAATAGTGTAAAGTGTATGAATTTTAGATTTAAAAAGGCCCGTGCTTTAATGATGGCTCTGTTTCTTATAAACTGTGCGGTCTTCAGCAGTTTGTTTACATTCCCTGGATTCTAATCCTCATCTGAAAGTCAGATAATGATAGCTCAAAGGGATTTTCTGTTGATTAAAGGAACTAAGTGGTAACCCTAATTGATATTAACAAGTGGTACCATAACTTGATAGATTTTTAGAAAAATCATATATATAAATTAAAATATTAATATATTATTTTAAATTATTGTTTGTTAAAAAACCCTATAGTTTGAAATTAGGTTTGATCCTTTAATAATAGTCTAATTTAATAGTCTTATATGTAAATAATTTTTTAGAGGTAATTGTCCAGGACCTTTTTAAAAAACAAATGCCTATAAAACCTACAATTATAGCTACAATTAAATCATGTTACTGACATAGCATTTTATTTTCTTGATTTTGCTCAGCTTTATGAAAGTTTACTTAGTACTATGCAATTATTTACACAGAATTATATACCAGTGTGTAACAAAAACCAAATAAACCAAAGTTCAAACAGTTGAGTAGATATTAAAGCTGTTGAAAAAATAGTTGTGGTATTTTTGGTCCTATTTGTACTTTTTTTGAAAACACAGTAATTTTGTAAGGAAATTTGTAAACAAATTTATTTATTATCTTAAAACAATATTGACTCAGTGTAGTGCAACAACAGCAACAAAAATAATCCCCCAAATAAAATAATTTAAATGAAAATATTTGTATATTATTCTTTTTACTTTTAATAGTAATATCTCTTTTACTTTTACTTTAATTTTTTACTAGCATAATTACATATCAAAGTTCAAGAAAATTTTCACTGTCTGCATTACTTTTATGGCAAGCATTAGTTCATTTGAATTCTTGATACTTACTGAAAGTAACTTAAAGAGAAAGAGAGGGTTGTTAAAAATTATCCACTGTAGGTGTCAAATACACTGCATAAAAAGTTGACTATTTTGAGTGATCAATAAGAACTGCTCTTTCAAAAGATACTTTTTTGACAGTGAAAACATAAGACATGGACTGAGAAAAGATATTTACTGCAAGAACAGCTAATAGGATGGTTATAGCCAGAATAATAGGAGCCTCCTAAAAATCAATAGGAAAAGAATAACTCACAAAGAAAATTGGTGAAAGACTTGAACAGCCACTTAAAAAGGGTATCCAAATGGTCAATAACTTTATCAAATCAATGCAACTTACATTCACAATGAGAATCCTACTAGTATTGATAAAATTAAAAGAACTGACAATTCTGAGAGTTGATGAGGATGTGAAGCCAAAAGGAACTTCAGTACTTTGCTATTGGCAGAGTAAATTGGCATAGCTTTAGGAAACTTTTTAGGAGAAGTTCTGAAGTTGAAATTCTGCATTTTCTCTGGCCCAGAAGTTCCACTCCTATATACACCAACACATGTGCACCAGATGTTTATAAGAATAGTCATAGCAAATACAAGAGTATCTATAGCAATATCGTTCATAATAGCCCAAAACTTGAATCAACGTACATATCCATCAACAGTAGATTTAAAAAAAAAACAGTGGATTTAATAAATTTGGGTGCAATGGAGTACTACATAGGAATGAAAACAAATGAACTGCACCTACAAACAACATGGAGGCATCTTGCAATCACAACGATCAGCAAAAGAAATCAGAATGTAAGCAAATACTGTGTGATTCTTTTCATAAAAGCAGATTGAATTAAACTGTAGTCCTTAAGGAATCCTATTTAGGAGGTATTTGGAAGAAAAGCAAGGGAAAGTATACTATTAAAGGCAGTAGAGCATTTATCTTTGAGGAGAATGACATTTGGATGGGACAGGAGTACTTGGAGGAAATGGTGTTCTAGAAGTCAATGCCTTAGCCTGGGTATTTGCTTTACAATAATTAAATGAGCTGTACATCTTTATTTTGTGCACTTTATATGTGTTTTATTTCACAGTCAAATGTGTAGCTTTTTTATTTTTCTTTTTAAAAAAAGAGCTTTTTTCATCTCTGGATTCTCAGTCTTGTTCCAAAGATCTATGTCTCTGTTCCTGTGCCAGTACTAAACTGTTTTAATTATTATTGCTTTGTAGTACAGCTTGAAGTCTGGTAGACTGGTACCTCCCAGTTTTTTGTTGTTGTTGTTGTTGTTGTTGTTTTACTTAAGATTGCTTTGGCTATACGAGGTCTTTTTCTGGTTCCATACAAAGTGTAGAATTATTTTTTCTAGATCTGTGAAGAATGATGATGGTACTTTGATGGGGATTGCATTAATTCTGCAGATCACTTTAGGTAGTATTGACATTAGAGGCAATGATATAAAATGTAACCAAAATGTTTGTACTCTCATAATACCTTGAAATGAAAAAATTTAATAATAAATCATATAAATTAAAAAAAAAAGAAAAGAGCTATTGCTGATATTTTTTGGCTTTCATTTTATAGTATTAGTTTTCGCAACATTGACTGAAAGGCAGATGTGACTGTAGCAGCCAAGGCAGTGGAGAGTTTTTATGAAAACAACAATTAACTCATCAGTCAACAAAACACCAAAACCGCAACATCTGGAAGACATCAATGGACAAATCAGCTCCAAGACTCTCTCTTTCTTGTGGAATGCCTGACAACTAAAACAGACTGAAATAGTCCAGCTTTCTACCACCTAATGTCTAAGGTACTTGAGGAAAAGATCACAGAGGGTTTCACCTCTAAGCATCCTAGCACCCCAGTTAAACTGCTACAGTGTCCTGTGAGTCCCTTGGCAGGATCCACAGCGCTGAACCACAGAGCTGTGCACAACTACAATCCTAAACGGTGGGATATGATGCTCTTTGATGTGGTAAACACTACTTCTTGGTGGATTAGAGTTTCTTTATAGGGCCTTTCGGTGAACCACGAAAAAGTTATTGGTTCCATTCCAATTTCATTTGTAAAGGCACTTGCACCACTGCTGCAAGAGAACATGTTCTAGAAAATAGATTCTGTGTTATTCCGTGTCCTTTCTTATCTCCAGTAGCTTTTTTCTTTGTTAGTAAATACAGTAGCATTTTCAATGATTAAAAACAACAACCCTGGAATGCCTAAACATATTCTGCTTTCCATAATGAAAAAAGTGAGAATGAGAGAGACGATTCTAAACTTTGACAATGAAATTATGGAGATTCATGTGGACAACTTAAAACTAAGTTTTACTTTTAAAACCAGAAATTTTAAGCTAAAAGTTTTAACAATAAGTTTAGGAACTTAGAGGGCGATTGCATTTTAAATAACATTTAATTCTTTAAAAATTACCAAAGAAAGTACAAACATAGTATGGTAAAATAAAAATGAAACATAAACTATCTACAAATATCAAAGACAAACAATGAATTCTTTCCACAGATAAGTGAAAAATACCCTACTTTCAGTTTTCTGTCTGCTAATAATTCATTTCAACAATTTTAGACGAGGCCTTTGATTTGTAACCAAAAATGGGACATTTCTGAAGAGAGAAAATAGCTATACTTACAATAAGAAAGAAATCATTTGCTAAATAAACAGGCAAATTGAAAAATAAAGGTCACTTGGAAATAATAACAGAAGCTTAATTTTGTTTTAATGTATAAAAATTTAAAGAATCAGTGCTAATATAAAATATATATTGTTTTAATATTGTGGGCTAAGTAACAGATTCAACAGCAGAGTTGGGCTAATAAGATTCAATATACTCTCTCCTACTGGATAAAAATAATCCAGTTCTTCCACAATCATTGCTGGGATCTACCTCACACCAGTTGCTGTACTCTTGCCCTCCCTCTGCTTGCTATATGCTCCTTATGAATACAGCTTATGCCTAGCAGGGCATTTCTATGGTGTCCAAATCCAGAAATACCAAATTCACATGAAATGCGAAGATCTCATTTATTTTCTTTTACCTTTTTCCATATAA
Source organism: Cheirogaleus medius (assembly GCA_008086735.1). NCBI lineage: Eukaryota > Metazoa > Chordata > Mammalia > Primates > Cheirogaleidae > Cheirogaleus > Cheirogaleus medius. The sequence goes on along the minus strand of VBSM01000605.1, from coordinate 34,086,718 downwards.
AAGAAACATTAAATCTTTACATTCTTTTTTATTATAAATGATCTTGATCATAAAAATCAACAGGGCCATATTATTCTTTCTGCCTGTTAGGCCCCGTCCAATATTTCTAGCCTGATATTTTCTCCATTTTCAGCTTTGGAAATCTATTATCACTCAACCTAAGTGGGTTACTAACCCAGTCATCTTCCAGGCTTCCATTTAAGTGACTATTAGGAGGTACTTTAAGAAGTTTGAAGTGACCCTTTATTCCTTCTCATATAAAATATCTCTACGATATCAGTGACAGACAGATATCATTTCTAGGGAAAAGCTACTGCATTTTTTCCAAGGTTATAATTGTTCTAAAGCATCCAAAGGCAATGTTCTCAGACTGAATTCTGTTTTTTCCCTAAAGCGTATAAAAGAGGATTGATAAGCCTATAATTCAGAACCCACTTACAAACTTACAGGGAAATTATATATTTATAACTTTCCAATAAGAGAACATAGGTCAAAGGCAAAAAGGAAATGGACAAGAAAAACACAAAGTAGAAAAAAAAATCCCTGCTTCTTGCCTATAGAATAAATTTCTTGTAATGCTAAAGTGCACTTTTAAAGAATACTGAGGGCATGGACTGATAGGCTATCACAGGATTTATCTAAGCCTCATGGTAAGTCCTCCACAATCTCTGAAGGGACTGAAGAGTTGCACTGAAAATGGTTCCTGAACTTAGTAAATAAAATAAATGGATATGTAGAAGCTAGATTTTAAAATACTATCTCTGCACTGCCCACATTATAGATCGGCATATAGTTATCCAGCTTGGAAGGTTTCCCAAAGTTGATGCATTTGGACATCCAGATATTGTCCATAGTCCTCTGTGATTATCATTTTGTCTCTTAAGCCACAATCTAAATCACTGAGAGGAGATCAGGGAATTGAGCTCATTTCAATTCTTTGAGGGAGGAGGGGTTCCCCCAAAGATTTTTATCATCTCTCTCCATTTTAACCAAGATACCTTTAATATGAGGAAAATTAAGCCACCAAGTGTGACTCTGTCCACCTTCCATCACCTCGTCTTAATCCCCATCGACCCCATACACTTCTCTATCATCCTGGCCCCCTTCCTGCAGACCAGGGAGTGGCTAGCTTTCTCCTTGCCAAAGCCAACCCCTCTGTTTTTGCCCTTGATAACATCCATTCACATCTCTTTAGAAATCTTACACCACCATGTGTCCTCTCTTGCCCCTGAATTTGCCTTTTTCCAACTGTATTTGCACCTTTCTTTGTGCTTATAAAGTACTCAAGCCTCTCTTATCCCAAAAAGAAATCCCTTTGTTACACATAATATATTCTTTGTCAATATACTACATTGTCTTGCTTATCTTCTCCAAATTCTCAAAAAAGTAGTGTCTACTTATGGTTTTTCCTTTTAAATTGTACTGTCCAGTTTCCTGCTCTCAAAAATATAAACAATTGCCTCCTAATCACCCAATCCTGTGGGCACCGTTTACTCCTTTTTTATACTAACATATTAATAATGCACTTGATAACCCACTTAAAACATCCTATTCTTTGTTTGTTTGAACCTTGTATTCTTCTGTCATATTTCACTGACAGTTTCTTTTCAGCCTCCTTAGATCCTTGCCTTAGGAAGAGAGGATTAGGTACATTAGCTTCCATACTCAATCGAAAACTGCTAGGCTTTGTATGAAATGAGGTCCTTTGGACAGGGGGGAATCATCAGATATAATCATGTATTTCTGTAAAACAATTATATAATACTTATTACCTCTGGGTAAAGTCACCTGAGAGAGATCTATCTCAACAGGTAATTGAGCAACTATCTTCTAGAATGTGGACTTTGATGCTTTGAACTATAATGATTGTCATATTACTTTTTAACATCATTTATTTTCATCTCTCATTTTCCCATTAGAGTTTGAAATGAACTCTATCTCTTAGGGAAAAAAAAATCCAGAAAGTATTTGAATTGCTTTTGTGAATTCTAACAGGCCCAGTGCTCACAATCAAGGGTTCCATATCCCTGAGCTGTCACCTTTTGCAGGGAGTCTAGGAGAACCTGACCATGATTGCCCCTATTAGATCCACCCTTAATCCAAGGCTAGAAAATAGCACTTTTATTGCACCACAAAACCAGTCCATATTGTGAACTTCTCTGGAAATTAGTCAATAACTATACACAAAAACTGGTGCTGGTCAGAAAACCACAAAACATAAAGCTTTGCACCCTCAGCAGTTCTAAGGGTGTACTGCAGCTGGGCTTCCAGTGGACACGACTGCAGGCTGCTTGTTTCTATGGGCCTTTGACCCAACCATACATTAAGAATGAGACACACTGTACCAAAAATCACTAACACCAAGAAAAGTACCAATTTAAAATTTCAAGCAGTTTAATACTTTGCAAACATTGCTCATGATCCCATATTTGCAAAAAAAAAAAAAAAAAAAAAGAAGTTCATGTTAACTTTAGTCATAACCAAACCATAAGATTTACCTAATGACAGATGCTTTTTCACATGACAGTGCCCCAAGTGAAATAATTTCACTGAATAAGCAAATAAATGTGATAACGTATAAATAAAATATTATTAATAATTTAATATAAATTTGTATTTATATTAAAATATACATAGAAATATGTGTTTAAAATGAATGCTAAGTATATGCATACTTAATGTGTATATGTATGCATATATTCATAATATATAGAAATATATTTTAAATAAATTGAAATTGTTACAATGAACAAGCCCAGAAATATGCCTTATATTTTTCTGAAAGAAAGTACTTGATTTCCAAGAAATTTATGCTTCAGCAGCCCTTGTAACAATAAATAAAAATCTGAGGGTTAGAATGTGATTCAGAGATATCAGGAGTCTACAATTTATACCCGAACAGAAGGAGTCAGTATAAATCCTGTGAATTTCATTGTCTGCTGCCAGAAAACCTATTTAATTATGAATAAGAAACACTTAGAATGTTCCCTCTTTAGGGATCACAGTCCTTATTTGGAACACAAGACCTTGTAAGCCCTTTCAAAATTACCCATCGTAAGCACAACACTGTCTTCTTGGTTCATCATTAGGAAACTCTGCAATGGAGTAACTCCAGGGCTCCTTAGTGCATTGCAAAGATGGTCAGGAGAGCACAGTGAGATTTCCTTGCATTCGTGCAGATTTTTGTCACTGGACCTGTTTTTAGCTATGTTTTTACTTGAGTTGGCTCAATGTGATTTCTGTATTAAGAATTAGATCCAGCTGTTCAAATAGTAACTTAGATGCACACTTAAAAGTTTTTTTTTATTGTAAAGTTATTTTACTCTAAATATGTTAGCTTATCATAATACACCAAAGCAATTAAATTAAAAACACAGTGTAAGTACACAGATGAGATATCTTATCCCTTTCTGACCCACCTGTCCCAGGTATGTTCTAGAAGACCAAGAAGTTTCCAAAACCTGCTCAAGTTTGGGCTCAGAGTAGTACAAATATGAGCCGATTTTTATTAGACAATTTTGTAGGTTGGTTAGTTGGCATCTATGACAAGAAATGTTTTTCATGGGTTTAAATCTGTACTTAGCATGTATCCTCATTAGGGTGTGTTCAGTCTCCATTTATATGATGTGTCTGAAACCAGAACTTCTTCACCAGTGTGCAACAGTGTTGCATGAGTTGCAGGTAGCTGAAATGCTAACCTTAGGCACCGTTATAGTGGTCAGGAGGGGCTGTCTGAGGCAGAAGTCTCTGAGCGACTCGTTTCTGTCTGAGCAGATTCTGACCTATTTGCTCCAGTGCACAATACAAATATGACTTTATATGTAGCCATATGTGTAAAGATTGAAAAGCACTGGCTCAATAATAGCTGTTTAATTTTCCCTAAAGCAAAACATCTAGAGGGAAGCTTTCCAGCATCGGTTCAATGGCTCACTAATGCCATGAAGGACCCAATTTCATTTCACGCTTCTATTTCACAATCCTCAGTATGTTGAAATTTGTCTTCAGGCTTGTCACCTCATGGTTGTAAGATGGCTGACAAAGTTCTAGGTTTCATATTCTTAAATGAAAACGTCCAAAGCAGGAGAAAGGGAAGTGATCAAAAGCAATTTTTTTTCATGTGGTCCTCTCTTTTATGAAGGAAGAAAACACTTCCCTCAAGTGATCTATTAATCCTACACTTCTATCTACATTGCCTTGACTAGGCTGGGGTTACTTTCATGTGAACATTGACACAAGGGAATAGGATAACCATGAATGGCTTGGACATTCAGACTGACCGAATGTCCTGAATTCAGACTGATGACTAACTAGGAAAAGCACAGGGGATTTTTTTTTTAAACGGAGACACTATTGTGTATGATACTATAATGGTGGGTAAATGACACTATGCATTCATCAAAACCCACAGAACTTTATAGCATGAATTAATCTTAAAGTATGCAAATTTAAAAAATCATTTAGGAAGTCAGAGAGTCCAAGGACAGAATGCAGACTGTGACAAAAGAATCTGTGTTACAAACGTATGTAATAACCTCACTGAAGGGAGGTGGGTAAAAAGGTGACATCCTAAGTAACCATGAAAATGGGTAGAAACTGTAAAACTAAAGACAAAAGGAACTGTACATAAGCACTGTACTCTAACTGATAAAGTTTTTCCCCCCTTGGAAGTATGAATTGACATTTCAGAAAGAACTGTACATGTATATTGAAAATGAACAATTAAGTAAAATGTATGTCAAGTGGTGAGAGCTAGGTGTCTCACAGTTGGAGTAGGAAGTTACAGACATGCAAGAAGAGAAGGCTAGAATGATCCATGCAATAATGGATTAGAATTGAAGGCATTAATATGTAGGAGAAATGAAATATTTTTTCTTCCCATTGTAGGTTCATGGCTGAGTGCCCAATAGACAGATTAACAAAAGAAAAGACAAATTAACAAGAGAAAAGCATACAACTTATTTAATGTAAATTTTAAGTGACATGGAAGACTTCAGATTCAAAGAAACAGGTAGACCTGTGCATTTATTAATGCTAGGTTTGATGGAGAAGTAGACAGTTGTGGAGAAGTATGATTGGACAGAGGGGGTATGATCTAATGGTAATAAAATGCGGGGAACTTAGCAAGGCCTGTTTGTTCAGATTCTCTGTGTTCTTGTATCTTCAGTGATAACGATGTTTCTTTCCTTCTGGTAAAGGGAGGACACCTCTCGAATGAGCGTCTTATAAACTGATTCAAGGGAAAATGATGAAGGGAAGGTATACGAGTTTCTCAGACCTGCTTCTGCTGTTTTCTCAAATGTCAAGGTGTCATATTTTGGGGCAGAATGTCCTGAACCCCATTAGGTATGAACTCATATTTACTTTGATAGAGATATAGGTGGATACATACAAAAATATATTAAGGTATATGCATGTACACAAGTTAGTATGCATGCATGTATTTCCTTTTTCTGCCATCTGAGAGGGCCTAGAAGGAATACCCCAGTAGCAACAAACACAACTAGTTCTCAGATCTTGTTTTTTAATACTGTTTTCCAACAAAAGAGAAATGGATGATTCCATGGCTGGGGCAGAGAGTATCCTAGATGAGTCTGGGTTATCATGTAATGACTGAATGTAATCACAATGATAATAATTACATAAATAATTACAATGATAGGGATATGTCAAAAGGACACAAGAGCCAACTGAAAGAGTTTCCAGTGACCAAAGCTGGAACAATTTAAACAACAAAATAAAGAAAGCAGTATTAGATTATAACCCAAAGTATAAAATAAATATCTGAGTCCCTATTGATATAAATAAATGATTGAATTAATCAACAAATGTAGAAGAATTTCAAATAATTATGTAGGTACTCCTGCAATTCTACAAACAAGCAAAATACATAATCAAAATCAACAGGAACACATCATTTGGGAAGTGCTTGATGGATTCTTTGATGGATAAAATACCATTTTTAATTCTTTTTATTGAAGACTCTTTTTTCAGATTTGTCTATTAAGTTATACTGGAACTTAAAGAGGGCTTAAAGGTGCTTCCTTCTAGTGAATAGTAGTATTGCCTTCTTTAACATCGAACTTTTGTTTGGAAAGCATACAAGGTAGGAATAAAAGGGAGAAGACTTTATACCTGTTGTATCTTTCATGTATTTTAAAATAATGTCACTTTCAGCTCTACAAAACTCTGTGCTGCATTGAGAAACTTTCACCAAGACACATGGGTATAAGAGCTAAGTGTGTCATCATTTTTTAATTCAAATAAAATACTCAGTCTGCTTCCTTTCATATTCTTTCAAAAAAGACCCCGATGGAATGGATTGGATGGAAATCTTTCATGATTCACCCCTCTAAATCTGGGGGCCTATGTTCCCAGGGGACTGCAAGGCCACTTCTCAGGCAGACATGGAGGGACTTAGAACAAGCAGTTCAGAACTGGAGTAAGGACAGCCAAGTTTTAATCCTGTCCATTTCATTACCTAGCTAGCAGTTTCACCTTGAACTAATATTTCTAATTTTGCTAGTTTCTTGTTTGAAATATGAGGTGTTGGATCAGATGATAAATTAAACGAATGGAACTCAGAAATGTTTCTTTCCTTTGAATAGCAAGGGCTAGGGTTGGGGCATTGTCCTTTCAGGGCTGGCTGAGCTAACCCCTGACCTCTGTGCAGAGCAGCAGAGCTCACAATGCAGACTGGAGAGGCCCAGCCCACCTACAGAGGAGAGGAAGTGGTCCAGGAGCAATTGTTTCCATATGCATTTCCAGAGCTGAGGCACAGGAGCACATTGGAGCCAGCAGGAAAAGGAAGCAATTTATCCTTTTTCACATCCTTCAGAGGCTTCCTGGGGAGTTCATGACCTCCGTCTACCAAACACCTTTCTTAGTATTGATTCTTGAAAGGAAGTCAGAAGCAACCTTGAGCGTTAAGGACATTTATTCTGAAGTTCACCAAATAAACCATGTTTTGAAGCATAGCTTGTAAACCAATTTCTTTGTACACAGGTTTACCAAAATCTATTTAAACAGAATTTGGAATACTAATTTTGCCTATAATATTATTAGGCAATATACATTCATGTCATAGACAATGGAGTGTATGGGGTTCTTGCATTTTGCTTTGCCACAAGCAATATTCATCCTGGTAATAATATTTGAGGCTTTGACTATAGTATTACTAGTCATACTGTGAATTAGCAGGCAAAAATTTGCAATGCTCTTTTTTCCTCCATTAAAACATATAAGTGTCCAGCCATTGTCATGTGTAATATAGATGGAGGAATGTTCATTTTTTGATTTTTCTTTGTATTCTTTTCCTAGACACAGGATCATATCAACCCATTCCCACAACCCATAGATTTACACACACACACACACACACACACACAGAATTGAATTCTCACAAATGGTATTTTAAAAAACCCTCACAGTATAATCATAAGTGTACACAGAAAAAGAACAAGGCCATGATGTCCCACTGCCCACTAATATTTTCCCCACCCCTCAATTACACTCACTTTCGATCACCAATTGGGAAATGTATTTCCAGTGGCGCCTGAAGCCAACAATTATGTGCTTTACATTATGCATTTTAAATCCATAGCTCTTCTTCTCATATATGTAAGGCTGTCACCTCTGGGTTCTGGCTGTTCCTGTCTCCAGCTTGTTTACATGGGCACAGCCTAGGAGCAAAGAGCCGATACTACCACTGTCATCTCTGGAGGACATGCAAATATACTACCTTGCAGGTATAACTGGGATGTCCCACTTAAGCCCAGAATACAAGTAACTGGCTGATATATAACAATAAATTAAACTGTTGGAGGCAATAACAGGTGTGATTTTGTGCGAACATAACTAAAATTGTGGTGCAGCTATTTTTATTTTAAGACTAAATGTATATCAGTAGAAACACACACAAAAATAGCTTTGTTTCTTCAGCTGAAGCTTGAGTGTAGACTAGTGTCATTTCCAATAAAGTAAAGGACATTTTCATATATATATATATATATATGTGTTGAAGATTTTGAAGCTACCATTTTGTTGTGGCACAAGGATCTTTAAGTAGATGAGTTATTCAATTTCCATAAAAATTGTTCTTTAGAAATTAATTAGAAGGTACTGTAAGCTTTTCATTAAACAACAAGTGTCTTATTAGGCAAAGAATGTCACAAAAAACAGAATACTATAAAACCAACATTAAAAAAAGGAAACAAAACCACAGGGCTATAATATTCTAATGCATAGTGCACAGTATTCCAGTGCATTGTACACACTAAACCTCTTCTTTTGAACAGGTTGTTGGAATGAATTCCAAAGGAGCAAGACATAACTGAGGAAGATACCTGAGATGGTTTCTGCCAGTATCTGGGGAATGAATCTTTGAGAAGGCTGCAGGTTTTCCACTGAGCTCCTCTTAACCTTTGGGGTTTCGACAGCAGATGTAACGAGGTGTAGCATTCTACAGGCTGTAATAAAAGAAAATCCAAGTCTTTTAATATATTTTGAATAGAGTGTTACTTTCCCAGATTTAGCATGTCATGTACTGCAAGAGGCACACTGTTCTCTCCTGAAAACAGACCTACAAAATAGGCTGCTGAGCAAAGAGAAAATCAGTCCTGACAACTAGGTAATTGGATTGCTTTTAGTTACCAGATGTCTAGATTTTTTATTTTTATTTTTTAGGGTTTTGGTCTTGACAAGATCAGAATCATGTCTAAGAACTGGGCCATCAATATGAGATGAACATAAACCTGATTCTGTTGGAATGGTTCCCTGAAAGAATTGTTTGTTACCATCATCTGGAGAGCTAACTGGGTCTGAATGAAAGTGAAAATTTAAAAACAATGACACAAGATAACATTAATTGAGAGATGACTGTGGGTCAAATACATAGTTATTTACTTGAGAGATACTGTTAGCTACTTCTTCCCGCATGAATACCTGAATTCAGGGACTCAAATATTATTTCATTAAGTACTCAAATATTATCCTCTCTCTCTCTCTCTCTCTCTCTCTCTCTCTCTCTCTCTCACACACACACACACACACACACACACACACATCCCCCATAAATATGTCATAGCATGATGCCAAATCTAAAGGCACTTTCTGCATTTCTAAAGAAATCCAGAATATAGGTTCCTATGAATTAAGTATACCAAATGGTCATGCTGTGCTATTAGGGACCTTCTAAATTACTGTAAGCATTGAATTCGTCATAATTATGTTTCATTTCTTGAAAATAAAAAAAAATTCAGTGCATTCATTAATGTGCCAGCTTACTAATACCTAAATGCAACCATTATGCAAAACTATTTCAATGATTTTAAAAGACACATCCAGAAAAAAATTAAACTTGTCTCTGGGTTCCATTTAAAATGAAACATCATGATTTAATCATAAATGACTAGGGGCAATGGTATTGATGAACTGCACAGAATGTTTCAAAAAGTGAAAATTCACAGCAAATAATTTTAAAAGTTTTCTTTTAAATTTTTAAAGTTTTAAATTTTTTAAGTTTTCTTTTATTTATTATTTGTCATTTGAGGAGCATTTTCTTTTGTTGACGATACTATTAATTTCCTAGTCTTTATTTTAGTTATACAATAATGACTATATTAGTCAGGGCATAGCAATCTCAAAGTTAAGCAAAACACAGATATAAGTGTTCAAAAACACTAGAAATCAGGAATGGTTGGATTCATGTCCTCAAATGTGAGGTAATCAAATCTCTGAAATTCTCCCTCTTACACGTGTGTATGCACATGCACACACAGAGCTCTACTTATTTTTCTATTAATGTTATTCTTAGGAAAACTTTCCCAAGCTGGCCAGGCTAGGCTAGCAGAGTATGTTCTCCAGAACAAGTTCCAGATATTATTCACAGGATAAGGAGGGGTTACAAATATTCAAATCAATGCGGCACATGTTGGGTTAATCAAAGTTTGCTTCCTTTCATACAGGCTTCCCTGAGCCTTTACTGCAGCAATATGTTTATGAATCTCCAAGAGGGGTGGAAATCATACCATGCAGCAACTGCCAGAATTAATTACCCACAGAATCTTTTCCTTTTTCCTTTATTGAGGCAGATCCCCTGGCGCTAATGTGTTGAGGAAATAAATAAGGGAGTTCATAATAAACGACCTCAGCAGCGTCACTCTGGGTCTCAGTTCCTGCCCCCATTGTCTTGGTTGCTTGGCTTGTTCCTTCAGGACAGTCATCAGGTTTGAAGTGACCTTATCATCTGAGTCCTGCACACTGGAAGCAAATGTGTCTCCAGACCCTCCAGGCTTCTTTCCTCTAAAGAGCTTGTAGGAGGGATGTGTGTGGGAAGGGCGTGGGGTGAGGCGGGAGACAGGGGGGAGGGCATCTGAAGATGTGTGACTCACCTGCTTGATCCCGCTAAGGGACAGCAACCATTTGAACTAAACCATTTCTCAGGCCACAGCCTACTCACTAAGACAAACTCACCTCTCATTATGACATTATGAATCCTAAAACATTTTGCCATGCTGACATTTACATACTATGATTTGTGTCTCTCTTGTCTCTAGGGGAAAACTTCATAATAATATTTTATAGGGAAAATCCCAGTACACAAGACAACACTACAATTTTCCTCATTAACTAGATTTGATAATCACAAACAGAACATTAAGAAATTTCTTTTATATATAAAGACTGAAGCTTATTCAAAACAAAGGAGGAGTTGGGAAGAATTGACTTATCTTTCTCCCTCATAATATCTTTCAATCAGATCTATGACATTTTCCCAATGAATTCATAGAAACTCTACATTAAAGACGGTAACTGTTTAAACAACTTGTTTTGGATTTCTTGGCAAGCTACAAGCTAGCCCCGGTTTTTTGTTTTTTTTTTTAAGAGATGGATTCTTGCCATGTTGCCCAGGCTGGAGTGCAGTGACTATTCACAGGCCCATCATAGCGCACTACAGCCTTGAACTGCTGGGCTCAAGTGATCCTTGTGAGGTTCATCTGTCTGGATGTTCCCTGGTCTCCCGATTCCCAGTGTCAAGAATGAGTACTGGTACGGCGTTAAGCCAATAACCACGTGATCACAAATACAGAGCAATTGTATAAAACAGTTGATCACATAGGAGAAAGAATGAAAGCAAAGAAAGAGGCTATACAAAGTGAAAATACATTCCAGATAGAGTGGTACAGGTCAGTCTCCACAAGTGAAGAAAGATCCCAAAGTCTGAGCACAGGCTGCGTTTTATAGGCTCACTAGTTTGTCCTGCCTTTCTCCTGGCAGGATTGGTTGTTTCCCACCTTTTGTAGTGATTGACAAGTTGGGGCTACATAACAGCTTACATACAAGGGTGGTTCTGTAACAGTTTCCCTTTCTGCCCCTGCGTCTTCCCCAGAATTCTTCACGAAGCTCCACCCATGCCATGCTAATTAGATGGTAATAAGCCCTAGGTCAGTTAAAGGTTACTAGGAACTTTTCACTATGTATGTTCCCGCCAGGGAACAGTTCCTAGCCACAGTTTGGTTCCTAGATACAATTCGGTTCCTGCTCTCCAGCCTTAGCCATCTCTTTACCCTCCACTAGACCTGACACTCCTCCCTCAGCCTACAGACTAGACTGTGCTATCATACCCAGCTCTATCTCAGTTTTGTATATTTGTTTATAACTCTGAGACAGAGGGTAAGTTGCAATAAACGAAGAATTAGAGACAGAATTTACCATGAGTGGCAACTGATTCTAGAATACCTTTCTGATCATGCCTAGCAGAATTCTTTTAGCATTTAGAAAAATTCCTAGCATTTAGAAGAACCTCAAAAAATATTTATTGAATTAAATTAAAGTTAATGGGAAAGCAACTGATTATATGTCAATATTAAAAACTTCAGACTTTTGATTCAAAGTATCCTTCTTCAGTTTGGTCTCAGATTCTAATCAAGACAGTTCTCTAATGCTCATTCACTATTTTAGATTATGTGCTTTACTTCATGTAAGCCCATGTGCTGAACCAGCAGCCAAGTGTAGTCTGAGAAATTATTAGCAATGCAAGTTGCCAGGCCCTGCCCCAGACCTTCTAAATCAGAATTAGCATTTTAACAAAAAAAAATGAGTGTCTTAGGACATTTTTGAAGGGTCATTAAAAAATCACTGAACAGTTTTCAAATTGCCCAGCCTACCACCTCCTATGTGGTTCTCAGAAGTACTTTCCAGTATATCTTTAAATATTCCTACCATTCCATCTGAGCTCTTAAAGAGGTGGGAACAGATTAGACCAGACCAGCAAATTTATCCCCTTTCTATTTCCCTAAAGCCACATCAAATTGAATGATACTCAGATACTACTCTGTCTTTTGAGGCTTCTTCAAATGGCCAGTTATAATTCATTCAGGAAATAATCTCCAGGCTGTCGTTTTGTTTCCTTTTTGATTGAGTGTCACTCTGCTTTTTAAGTTTAACCTGTATTCACTTCAATGACATGTTATTTATGGTTAAACTGAACTATTTTTAGAACTATTTCTTCTCCATTTTCTGAAATCTGCTAGTATGTAATATACAAGTATAAATATTCAAAACAGTAAGGTGTGGGACAGTAAGGTGGGTGCATAGCATAAAGGAATTGGTGTTGGGGGCACTGACTCAGAACCAACAGTCTTCTTTACTTCTTTGATTGTTCAATGGACAGCACTGCATAGCATTGGTATTTGATATATATATTCACTAACTGCAAGTTCTGTGAAATCAAAGAATCTTACCTGCATTAGCACAGTGCTCTTGGTACATGGTAGACACTCAAAAAATAATGAGATAAATGATATTATTCTCTTTTCATCTAAGCCACAAAGAGTTAAACTCTGCTGAGTTAAGCAGAGGTAATATTTTGAAGTTTACAACACATGTGACCATAACAAACCCAAAGATCATTTGATGGCCCTATCACTTTATACCGAAAGACACTTCGGAGGTAGAAAAATAAACCTGAAAATAAAGAGTGCAGAAACAATTTTGCTAATTGCTTCTCCTTGACATTTAAACACTGACTAATGTTACAGGCAGGTAGTGGGGGTAAGTGAAGCTCATAAAAATATCAAGTTTTTTTTTCCTTTAAAAATAGAATTCCCTCTCATTCTGAAAAATCACCTTGGAGAATTGACACACAATGTACTTCAAAACACAAGTGAGTCAGCAGACAGCAAATATTATAAAAACACCCCCCAGCACTGATGCAGATCTCAAAACCCCCAGCTAATAAACAAGGTTTCAAGGCCTTGATAGCCTCCAGCAGCTGCGAGAACAGAAGGGGGTGGAAGAAAAATGCCTCACTTTTCCCATAACCCTGTTCTCCAATAGTTTCCAATCTGCCCACCCACTCTGTTAATTTACTAAGAGCTGATTTGTATGGAGGATAGGAATAAGAACTCCCCAATGTAATACAACTCAGACAGTAATGACATTAGAGGAAAAAGCAGACTTTCAACAAAAGGTATGTGACATTTCACACTAGGAAAAGTCTTCGGCCAGGTAGAGGCACCATACGGCCTCTTATATTAGCCTTCGTAGCAACCAGCTGGAGCTCAGCTGAATTCACACATCACAAAGTGACAGCCCTAGCTTTGGGCTACCTAGGCTGAGCTTTCACAGCTGGAAAGATTGTAAACCAAGTATAAAATGTACCTACAATTCCTAAGAAATCCTTTCCTTTCACTTATTTTATCTCCCAAATATGCCCTGTCCCCATAACAGATTATTCTAGTAGTCTATCTAATCACCTCCAAGCATCCACACAAATCCCAAAGACATCAGCATGTGTTTTATTGCCCACATTTCTACTAAAAATCCTGCCTAGGAAGCAGTATCTAAAAATATTCCAAAACCCTGTTGCTTTTTCTGAGGAGGTGTTCTGAAGAGTGCTTCCATGCAGTGGAATTCCAGAAGGATTGTTTTGTGTGTTCTGTTCATTAAGGTCAATTAGCTTTATGTTCAACATCACTCACGATGCTTATGTGCATAAGTGTGTTTGCAATTCACCCTGGAAAAGGTAGGACAAGAAAGTAATAACTTGGATTTATCCAGCATTTATTTTCCTCCATTGTTATCGAAGGGATTAAACAAAATGACCTAATTCTACATTCTAATGTTCCTGTGAAATTAAAAGGGAAGGTAACATTTTCTTCCTTCCTTTCCTTCCTCCTTGTAATTTCATAACTACCTCATGGTATTTTGCCTCTTTTTCCTTTTCTTTTGATTGTTTATCTATGCCCTCCCCCCATTTCTGATTCTGGATGTCTATTTACTATGAACTTCTGATGACTTCCAGGCTTTGCCACCTTTGCCCTGTGGCTATATGCTGCTCACCTAAGTCCATTGAGAATCAGACCTTGAAATTCAACACGTGTTGCTAATGAGAAACACTTGTTCTGTAGAAAGGAGGCCATACTTGAGGGAAGTTTAAAAAGGAGTCATGTAGACAGAGTGCTTGCTATTGTTTGAGTAAACCACACTGCTTCAGCTCCTTTTTTAAGAATTAGGACTTTTGTGAGTTTAAGAGAGAAATTATTGCTGCTGCCAAAAGAAGGTGAAAGAGTGCTTAAGATAGAAGCTTTTCATTTTAACTAGAGATAAGATAAACTAAACTTTCATTCAATTAGTGCCACTTCATTCATATTTAGAAAATACCCTCTGCAGTGTGAAGAATGGACTAACTTTTGCATTTGTGGTTCTCAAAGTGTGTGGCCTATTTATTATGCTGAAGAGCCTCATGTAATCATTCTAACAATTTACATCTCAATTCTATGAAGAACTCTGAATTTCAACTATATACAAAGTCCAGACAATGAAGTCCCACATAGTCCTGGTCTACAGGAAGCTCGCAGTCCAACAGGGATGCAGAGGAGCCCATAGGGAAGGGCAGTAAAGGCAGGTGGGGGTTTCTAGCAGGAGTTTTGGTTCTGTACAAATGGCCATGTAACTATTTTAAAATCAATATTAATTGAACAAACTTTTATTGATTACCCACTACATGCCAGACACTGAGAGGTTGATGATGGGGATGGTGGTGATTTGGAACTTTACGGGCTATTATTCTGCATAGCACAAGTGGTATAGGCAAAAGGGAGCCATGTAAGGTTTTTAAGAAGTGTTACAGGAAGGTCAGCAGTATTCAGGTTGGATTAGAAGAAGGGAAGTTGGAGGCCACCAGGAATCTGTTTGACAGTCCTGGTGAAAGGCCATGATAATCAATGCTCAGAAAGTAGCAATAGATTTGCAAATATTTTCTCCCATTCTGTAGGTTGTCTATTTGCTCTATTGATTATTTCCTTAGCTGTGGAGAAGCTTTTTAATTTAATCAAGTCTCATTTATTTATTTTTGTTGTTGCTGCAATTGCCTTTGGGGTCTTAGTCATAAATTCTTTGCATAGGCCGATATCTAGAAGAGTTTTCCTATATTTTCTTCTGGAATGCTTATGGTTTCATGTCTTACATTTAAGTCTTTTATCCATCTTGAATTAATTTTTGTGAGTGGTGAGAGGTAGGTGTCCTGTTTCATCCTTCTGCATGTGGCTATCCAATTTTCCAAGCACCATTTATTGAATAGTGCTTCTTTTCCGCAGTATACATTGTTGTCTGCCTTGTCCAAGATCAGTTGGCTGTAGGTAGATAGTTTTATATCTGGGTTCTCTGCTCTGTTCCATTGGTCTATGTGCCAATAACATAATGTTTTGGTTACTATAGCCTTGTAGTATAGTGTGAAGTCTGGCAACGTACTCATATCCAGAATCTACAAAGAACTCAAACAAATCAGCAAGAAAAAAACCAAACAACCCCATTAAAAGGTGGGCATAAGACATGAAAAGAAACTTTTCAGAAAAGATAGACAAATGGCCAACAAACACATGAAAACATGCTCAACATCACTAATCAACAGGGAAATGCAAATTAAAACCACAGTGAGATATCACCTTACCTCTGCTAGAATGGCTTTTATTAAAAAGTCCAAAAACAGTAGATGCTGGTGTGGATGCAGAGAGAAAGGAACACTTATACATTGTTGGTGGGACTGCAAATTAGTACAACCTCTATGGGAAACAGTATGGAGATTTCTCAAAGAACTAAAAGTAGACCTACCATTTGATGCAGTAATCTCACTTCTGGGTATCTACCCAAAGGAAAATAAGTCATTTTATCAAAAAGATACCTGCAACACAAATCACAATTGCAAAGATGTGGAATCGACCCAAGTGCCCATCAAGTAACGAGTGGATTAACAAAATGTGGTATATGTGTACTAGGCAATACTACTCAGCCATAAAAAGGATGAATTAATGCCTTTTGCAGCAATTTGGATGGAAGTGGAGACCATTATCCTAAGTAAAGTATCCCAAGATTGAAGAAACAAACCCCACATATACTCATGATTAAAATTGGAATGAACTGATGGGCACACATGTGCACAGAGGGAAGTAAAAGACATTAGAAATCAAGCAAAGGATAGGAGTGAGGAGGGGAAGGGCAAAAGCATTCCTAACAGGTACAATGAACACTATTCAGATGATAGCTCTGACTCAAGCATTAGAAAAGCTATCCATGTAACAAAAACATTTGTACCCCCTTAATATTTTGAAACATAATTTTTTTTTTTTTTTTTTTAGAGACGGGGTCTCGCTCTTGGTCAGGCTGGTTTCGAACTCCTGACCTTGAGCTATCCACCCGCCTCGGCCTCCCAGAGTGCTAGGATTACAGGCGTGAGCCACCACGCCCGGCCCTGAAACATAATTTTTAAAACGTAGCCTTAGAAAGAATGAAATAGATGGCATTATTTTTTGAAATTGAAATATGTCTTGAAGTTTTCAAGAATAAAATATCTAGCCATGCACCTAAAATTGATCGGACAATAGAGAATTTTGATTGGACATATTTGGACTTGATTTCTGGTTCTGCCTTATAGCAGTATTACATCGGACAAGATAATTTAACTTTTTAAGCTTTAATTTTCTCATCTGTAAAATATAACTAGTAGTATGCATGCCATGGGATCATTTTCAGGATTAGTAATTGTATAAAAGGTATACCACAAGTGCCTGACATTCAGCAAGTTCTCAGAAATAGTATCTATTATCGATATTATGCTGTAGCTTTTCTTCTCATGTGATGACTTTGTAATGTTATGCACTAAGATGAAACAACTGGGGTAAACTCTCTTTACAACTGGGTATTGTTTATCTGTCCAGATTATTAGCCAGAGGATTTGTCTTATGGTTATTTTGAAATCAGTTATTGAGACAACAGAAATGAATAGATAAGAGAAGATCTGAGTCCCAAAACTCAGTTGCTTACAGGAAGTAAGCAGGTAAGGTGTGAGTATAAATTGAACCAGATGAAACTAAGATCTGGTGGGACTTAGGGGCATTGAGGAATGTATCTCATAACTAAATTTTTTGCTGGACAAACACAATGTCTGAGGTATCTGGGCTTGCAACTCTTTGAAATAAAGTGTAGTGATTTAAAACAAATTTTTTGATTGTGATCTATATTAAGACATGGATTTTAATTTATCACAATAGCACATGTGTAGATATATCTAAAACATTTCTCAGAATGATGCCTAAAACATGTAAATCATATTGCTACTATTTTATTCTGGTCCATTCCATGCTACTTCATTTCTTTACATTCCTTTCTATCCCTTTGTGATTTTAATTTGTTATGGTTTCTTTTGAATTTGGTCTTGAGAGTGGCCATAAGCCAAGACAGACACTTACTAGGTGAGCACTGACTAAGGGAAAGTCAGATTTGGGTGTTTGTGTGTCAGGTGAGACCCAGTGAGGAGGAGAAAACAAAATGCATGTATTAATCACAAGAAGAAATGTATTAGTCACAAGTCCCAAAGAAGTTAGAGATACCTACAGGAGGCCAAGTGGAAGTCCAGAGGGAGCAGAAAGTTCAGCTACCAGGTGGGGATCTAGAGAGATTGAGAGAGAGAGAGAGAGAGAGAGAGAGAAAGAGAGAGAGAGAGAGATAGGGAGAGAGGGGGAGAGAGAGACAGAAAGAACCTGTGGGACTATGTCTTTATTAATGTCCATGAGTGTAGCCCTCAGGCTTTCTTGTAAGGGTTATGGATTGGCAAGTTAAAGAAAACCCATGTTAACGGGAGGACTTATTTACATGATGCTGGTGTTGGCCAGTAGGTTTTATCACAGTTAGCAGCTCTGAAATGTATTGGGTTTCCAGTAAGTAAGATGAGGAGCATCAGTCTATATTGCAAACAACCATGTAAGGAGAAGTTTTAACTAAGACAAAGGTGCCTAAGTTTTAAACAACTATGTCAGGCCTAAAAATGGATGCTGAGGCAACAACTATATTAAACAAATTTATTATACCTATCCTATTCCATCTTAGTCAAATTAAATCTGGGGCCAGATCTTCTTAATTTACTTTTCTTGCCATTAATGAGTCAAAATCCACAGTTTATAACTCTGGTGTGTAGCAATGGATTAAAATGTTTTTGACACTCCCTTTCAGAAAAATTTTTGTAAAAAATTGACCAGATAGATGTATATTTATTTATAATCTTTATATATATATACTACTATAATCTGTTTATCCAATGTCAAGAAAACTTAATTTTCTTACTTTTTAGATAAAAATATAAATAGAAGTTATAATATTTTTTCCCTCAGCACAACATCTTGTACACCACTTGGTGAGGTCTAAGGCAAACTCCTCATCTGACCAACTGTGTGACTTTGAGTCTATAACTCTAACTTCCTGAGCTTAGAATTTCTCATCTGTAAATTGGGAATGATAATATATATTTCATACTTTTATTGAGATAATTTGATTAAATGTTGCATTTAAAGCAAATGATACAGCACTTGACCTCCCCACAGTTAAATAATATTATTTTAAAGTTAATATTAACTGGACAAACTTTTATTGATTAGCCACTACATGTCGGACACTGAGAGGATAAAGAGGTCAATAAAAGATAAGATATGATGACAATGATAACAATGATGACGATGATGATATAATGGAAGATAGAAAATAAAAAGGAGGATGAAGAGAAGAGTAAAGAGACATTATAACCAGTCAACTTATATAAATATAAAACAAGGCAGAATATAACATGTCTTAATAAAACTATATTTAGCATTGTGCCTAACATTAAGTAGGAAATAAATATTTTTGAATACATACATGCAATCATGGATGAATGAATGAATGAATTGCAGTCTTTGCATTACTACATAAAGATCCTTTGTTGGGCATTGTCTTGTCACCAACAGAAGTGACATGTTGTAGACTCCTCATTAATACCAATTGGCCATCTAAGATAAAAAGTACATGTGACCATGGGGATTCTTATAGTAATTTTTAAAATTAAAAATGTCACATCACATGTGTGCATTTCTAAAACAATGATTAAAAGAGAGATTCACAACTCTTTGTTTTGAACAGATCTTTTATTTGCATCAAAATGTTATGGAATGGAAATAACTGTCATTAAACTTCTTTTCTTCTTATTCAGTAATCAGAGAGTAAAGGCATCCAGTTACATACCAGTGAAGGGAACTTAAGGTCATGTATTAATAACCCAACAGTTTCTTCAAATAAATTGAAAATGAAGTTAAATATTTTTATAGACAAGTCACTTTATAAATCAATAGACAAGGCTATTATAGCTATATTACTAGTTCTTTTCACATAAATATTAAAGGGCCATCTTCAAACATATATTCATTTTTTATCCTCTCTCACCACTTCTTTTTTATTTCAAAGTCAATAGAAAATCTACTTAAACAGTACTCATGTTACTGAGAATCTAGAAATGAGTTTCAGATTTACTTTTTGATTCAGTAAATTGTGTTTTATTATTCAGAGTAGGCAACATATAAGATGACACATTGTAGCCAGATAGAGAAGTAACATTTTTCAATTGCTATTGGCTGTGGTTCTGTTTTTATTAACCTTCTTGCTGGTAAATCTGAATGCAAGCTCTACGGAATCAGATGGGACATAATAACCTTCTTTAGTGCCATTCAGGCAGTGGAGAATGATTTTTCCATTTGTGGAATATCATCTAGGAAATAACCTGCAATGACAATTTGTCAAGAAAAGAAATCCATCACCAAACTTGATAACACTAGTAGAAACTGAAGCATGAACATACAGATTCTGAACTGAACATACAGATTCACAGTTACGATTTGACCCTATGAATCCCCAGGATTATCAATCATCCTGCATTTCTCCCACTTCCTGTTCATTCTCTCAGACTTTTATCACCCTTTCTAAAGAGGCTATGAGCTGTGATTCTCTATTCAGCATGTGGGGGCCATGAAATAGCTTTCAAAACACCTCCCCAAATATTTTCCACAGTATAATAATCCCTGAGCTGACAAAGTAAGATCATTATCTCTTTTCCATCAAAGAGAAAACTGAAGCTATGACTAAGTGACTTGTCTAAGGTCACACATGCAGAGAGAGGCACACGTGTGGATAATGGTACTTTCTGAACCATTGCCCTTTGGGATACATGACCACTCAATTAAGCATTAAAGAGAAAAATGAAGGGGTTCGTAAAAGCCAAGAAGCCTTGAGCTCATGAATACTGAGTGTTTAACCACTTTAATATGTAACCCATTTAATTGTTTTTGAGCCATTAATCAGTTTATTTGAGAAACTGTATCAATTATCTATTGCCACAATCATGCCAGTCTTGTTGGCAGAGCGGAGGCAGACTTCCTAGCCGGTAAGCAGAAATCTGGAAGACCTCTTTAGGCCAAGGGTCAGAATTAGAATGCTCTCACTCTCCTCACACTCCAGTGGGCCAAGCAGATGAAAAGGCCAGCCCAGGTTTAAAGGGTGAAAAACAGACTCCACCTCTTACTGGGAAAGCTACACTATTATATAGCAAGGAGCATGGCCACAGGGTGGGAAGTCAAAAGGGCCACTTTTATAATCAGAAACAATCACTCATCATCTCCAATGTGCCATACTTTTGGGAACACAGAAGACTAAACTGTTCTTTCTAATATGTAGGAATTTATAGACTGGTAAAAGAGAGATTATATAAAGATCATTGCAATATAGATGAATACAAGGAGAGTGGTCATGAAAATGAACACCTTGATCTACAAAGCTCAAGAGTATAAAACACCTAACTTTCTTCACTTTTCTGTAATCACATTTAATTTGTGTCTGGAATCCCATTTTAATCCATAGCAAGATTTAATCAATTCTAAGTAATGAATTGATTCTGTGTTTCCTAAATTAACTCAGTGTTTACTCAATAAGATCAGAATTTCCCTCTCTCCTCCTTGTCATGCTGTCAGGGGGCTAGATCTTGTCTTCAATTGTCAGACTCCGGGATCCATGGAGATTAATATCCCAGGTGGTCCTCATTCTAAATACAGAGATTCTTCCTCATTCACTAATGAGTTAGTGCCTAAACCCAGTCAAATACATGTGACTATGTCACAAATGTTAGACTACACAATCTAGTTACCTGGAGATTAAAGTAGAAATAATAAAAAAGAATAGGATAAACTTTATTTTGTACCAATATTTAGTAAGTACTCATGGAGATAATATGAATTATCGTATATTCGTATGCATCATTTTAGAGTGAAAGGGATATTGATTTTTTAGAAACCTAAATAAAAATGAGTATGGAAAAATCACAGAAGGGGAAGTTGAGAGAACATGAATTCTAGCCCATGTTTCTCCCTAGCCATGTGATTCTAGCAAAGTCATTTCACTTCTCTGTCCTCAGTTTCCCCATTGCTTTATTGAGAGTGTTGGGCTAGAGAAATATTTCAGTCCCTCTCAGCATTCAAATTCCTTAGGGGTTAGGAATTGAAAAGGGCCATAAGTGACAGCAAGGAGAGAATAAGAAAGAGACAGAGAAGTGGGGGCAGAGAGAGAATGAGAATCAAAAAAAGTCTAAATAAACTCACAGATTACAGGACATCTGAGGAAGATTTATCAACCTAGCTCAACTGATAGCTGCGAGTGAATAATACATATTTTGGTATTATGTAGTGATGTTTCTTTATATGAAGGCAAAGTTTTAATAGTCAGCATACTATATGCCCCATTACAGTATAAATATATAATTGTCAAGTAACATAGCTCATTATAATTATCTTAATTAATTATATTTATCTATGCTTTGCTCCTCAATGATAACATTATTTTCAGCAACTAAAATATGAAAGGAAAAGAAGTCACTTTTAGACTCCCTAATAAGAATCATAAATGCCAACATATTCCAATTTGAAATATTGTTAGGAGCATAATATAGTTAGTCATGAATCACTTTTTTAAATAGATTTACAATGTATGAAATTATAGAGACTTTATTCAATACTAATAAATGGCACTTACGGAACATACAATTGTCAATTTTAATATCATACAGATATTTTGAGAATATTTGGTAGCCATTATTAACAGTGACCCAAATGAATTAGACTGTGATTAATGCTGATTTAATATAATTTTAAGTAAATAAAATTTCTAGCCAAACTTAGCAGAAAAGGCACTGGACGGGAACATCTATTATTGAAACTGATGTGAGCTCTCTGTTTATCTCAAGCAATACAATCTATAATCTCATGTTGAAAAGCATTGACCCTGGGTTTTGTGTGTGTGTGTGTGTGTGACCTTAACCTTGGAAACAGACTATTGCTCATGCTCTAGTTGTCGATTACTAAGTCATACTACCCCATGCCTTTGAGATTGACCACTTTCAAACATCTCTGTTATGTTTTATTTAGTCTGCTGCCAGTATCAACCTAGCCAAAAAAAGAAAAAATGGCATAAAAGCTAATTATCAGACATAGTTCTTACTGACCAGTTTGATAAAAATACTGTCTTGACAAGAATGAGGAAAGTCAAGTACATTTTGCCATTTCTCCCCTCAAAACAAGCTAATAATCCAGCAAATTGATTCTGCAGATGGGAACAGTGAGTTAACTGCCACATACAGGGTTGAGTCTTCAAATATAAAACATGTAAACATAAACTCTCCCTCCAAACCTCACTCCTTCCACTCAATGCTAACAATTTGAAAAGCAACTAGGTATTGCCATATATATAGCAGATGTTGGTTCATGATGAATTAAATGTTTACAATAGCTTTTGTAATAGTTATTCACCTCCCCCTATAAGACAAAACATAGCAGTGCAACCAAGACAAAGTCATTTCACTCTGATTTCATGGACTTATTTAGGTAAGTCTGTCATTTGTTTTCCTTTTTTTTTCCCCTCTCTCTCTCTTTCTTTCCTCTTATTCCCCCTTGGTGATTTAGGCTGCTTTGTAATGGTCTCAGGTGCTTGTGCCTATTGGAGACTTTGGCCACTCCAAGCCTGCTGTAGAATAAAACAAATTGTTTCCAAGTGCCACAAGGAACACACCTCTCTTAATAAAACAAAGTACAGCATCCTCTGAGATTTTTTGCTACAAAGGGGCTAGGAAGGAGTACCTGGCTAATGGACATGAATATATTCCTCCCCAAAAATGGATATAGTCACACAAATTTCTTAAAAAAAATAAAACAGTTGTAAGTGAGTTGGCGGCCCATCCTTTTCCATGTGTCTGTTAGTATGGAAACTGCCCAAGCACAAATACTTTCTTTCAAAGGTAATGTTCTCTGAGGGTCCAGTTCAAATTCCCTGGGATGTGAAGGTAAGCAGATTGCCTCTGTCCCTTTTGTTTCCCTAAAGACCTAAAGCCATATGGTCTGATAAAAGGATGCTCTAATGCAGAAATAGGTTAAGCAAAACATAGCAAATCCATAGAATGAATTGCAATGCAGCTATCAAAATTCCCAAAGTAGAAGAATACATATTGGCATGGGAAGTAGTGATAAATTGTTAAGGTTAAGAAACAATTGATTCAAAGATTTCATATTTTTATGAATACTCTAATGCACATATAGAGCTCATATCTCTTTTTATCTAAAATACATCATCAATTGATTCTATGTATTGATTATAAGAAGCATTCCAATTTAAGAAAATATTAAATTGAGGTTAATGTGTATGTTAAAACCAAGGTATTATTATCTGGTATATGTTGTATGTTATATGTTTTAATACAAAATGTTACATATTACATTATAACATATTGTATGCTATGTGGCAAATTGTCTATTTTATATATTAAATGATACAATTGTATTTTGTTATATGACATATAACAAAATTATATATATAATATATATTTACATTTTATGGGTATAAATATATATATTTACATTTTATGTAAAAACTGGAATAAAATCACAATCGAAATTTGTTTCTTTACTTTATTCAGTGTTTTTGAACTTTTTTCTTCCTTCTGCAGATATTACCCTTACAATTAAGAGGAAAAATTATTTAAATTTTTTAAAAATGAATACTCTCAGGCTAAATAAATCAAACAGCCAACAGGCTTGGATTTTTTCTTCTCTACTGATTTTCTGTTCTCTTGATGATAAAAATGAGACAGAAGAACTTCGGGAGTGCAACCTAGACCTCTCACTTGGAAGAACCACCCTTGGGAGGTCTGAGCAATCTGGGTGCTGTCTGCATAGAGCCTTTGCAGGGAATTTTGGAGGAAGCAAATGTGAAACAGGCACAATGGCCAAAATCAGGCTGTTTCCCCACAAATGAAGCCTGGAAACCTGCCATCTTTGGGTTTGGGGCCACATGAGCCAGCAGTTTTGTGAGCACCATAAGCTCGTCCAGAGGGAAGCACTACTTGAAGGCTGGCAGTTCTTTTGACAATGTCAGTAATGGAGGCAGCAGCTGGCCCCACACTGCCAATTGCCGTGGGCTTAGCAAGCTTCTGAAGTATAACATATAGCAAGATGCAGTCTCCTCCTCTCCTCAAAGACAACTAAAAGGTCCAAATGGGAGAAGCCGAGAGTGAGCCTGACTATTAGCACTCATTTTTTAAGGATGAAGGCAGCCAAAGGACTCCCCTTCAGACAGACTATTAGAGGCCAGCTGGTCCTCTCTCACGGACTCCCCCGTCTTCTTCCACATCATTCCTTTCTTCCCTGACCATGGTTTTAGCATACCGCTTCAGGGCAAGTTTTACAGAAGGGGAGGGAATAAAGATGGAATTTGAAGAAAGAGAAGGAATTTAGACCTGCTTTGGAGCATATATGTAATTTCAGAATTGGAACTGCTGAGCAAAAAGGTTGGTTGGGCTTTCCTTGCACTTTGCTTATTGAAGATGTTGTCAAAAGGAGTCGGAGGAAAGTTTTGTTTAGCTAGAGAGAGACCAGAACTATGAACCTGACTGCCAGCATTGGATAGTCCAGTTATAGCTGTCTAGGAAAAGCCAGTTAAGAGGCCCAGGGGAGAGGAAAGGAGTGCACAAGTCTGGCACGAGTGGTTGAAGAAGGCAAGTGTTCAAGTCCAAAGATAGCAGCAGGAGATAATCATTGGCAGATCTCTAAAAGTGTGACACATACACAGGGCTATGCCTTTATTCAGCCAAGGGCAGAAATACAGGAGTGAGAAGGCTAATTCTAGGTATTCAAGAAAGATTGTTGGGAGAGAGAATGGGAATAGCTGAGCAAGACTGAGCAGGAAGAGAAGACTCAAAGCTATTGGAAGAGGTGTTGGCCATCAAAAGAAAATCAGAGATAAAGAAAGTGGCCAAGAAAAAAGTAGCCAGAGGAACAAAGTGGCTATTAGAGCAGAAGAGTACAAATAATATGGAATGGGGCAAAGAAACTATAATTTTTTCCTCTTCTCCATTAATAGGGGCCTGAGGTATGAGGACATAATTTCAAAATAAATCAGGGAGCATGCAGAAATATGTCACAGATATGAGAACGTCTTCATCTCTGGAAAGGTCTGGGGAAAGGCCCATACCTTAAGCTCTAGGGAAAGCAACCCAGGTCCCCTCGTCTGCCCACCCCTCACCTATGCTGGTAGAGTGGAGAATATATACAGAATGAAATTTGAGGGGCACAAGGGATTTTGGCTTCCACATGAAACTACCAATGATACTAGCTAGGTTTTGTTTCTGAATCTTAAATTTCTGTTTTGAAATTCTGTTAAATTTGCTGTTGTATATTTCAGATATTTCCGTATTATTGAGTAGCAGGGTGAGGGTGGTTGGGTTAGGAAAACAATTTCAATTTATGCAACTTTTTTTCTGGTGGGACTGTTTGATGACTCATGGACAAAGGTATTATGCAAGGATTCTTTCATAGGAATGAAGAAAAGGAATGAGTTTTCTTTCACTATATATAAGAAGTATCAAAAGGGCATTTAAGAATCATCACATAGCAATAGGATATAAACATTTGGAAGACAGAGTAAGAATTAAATATTCAAGTGAAATCATTGCACACAATTATTTATTGAATACCTGCTATATGCTAAACTTATATGGGGTACTGGTCATGTAACATTGAACAAAATGTGTCCTTACACCCAGAGTTAGTGGAAAAGCCAAGCTTATTTAATTAATTAATTAATTAATACTATACATTGTGGCAGGTTCTTTTAAAGTTAAAGGTATAATGTAGTACAAAAGAAGTGGTGTCAACTCTACCTGCCTGTCATACCTTTCACAGCAATAAAAAAAAAAATTGAGTAGAATTACATGGAGGAAAATAAACTGAATAGTTTTGATCATGTTAACGTTGAGATACGTCTGGCTTTTTACATCAGCCTAATGAATAAATTCCATTGGACATAACCTATTCAATCTATTAATATTTATGGTTCCTATAGCAGAAAATAAACTTACATACTTTTTTTCTTTGTAGTCATAGACATGTTTATTAGGTAAGTTTTTAATGATATAATGGGTTTCTATGATTTAAAAAGATGTTTCAGAATTTATGCTGCAACCTATCATTTTCTCAGCCGTACCGTAACCTACAGGAACTTGAAACAGTCCTTGAAACAGTTCATTTTGTATCCATTTTCAAAATCTATTATTATTTATTCACAATGTTTGCCCCTTGTGAAGCTGAATTGCTTTAAACAAGAGAAGGATAAATGTTCTAACCCAGGTTTCAGGCTGAGTTTGAACCTTAGCTCATACCTGATCCTAAGTGTTTAACAGAATGTCTTCTTAGTAATCATAACCTCTTTCCAGAGTTATAGGATAAATGAGTGTAATTAAGTCCCTTTGGTTGCTTTGAATAATTCTCTAGAGCTTTCTTCTTTCTTCTGCTTTTTTCTTCATAAACATTTTAGAAGAAGATGCCATGGAAACACATTACTTTCATCATAGACAATACTCATTAAAAACTTTAGAAAAATGGTTATTTCTCTGCATAAAATTCACAATGATTAATAAATTCTTACAATAGTCCTCTCTCTGTTAAAAATACTTATTAGTCTGAATAGGCCCTTAGTCTAAGGATTATAAGAATATTTTAAACTCCTATTATATATCTCAGGATAATAATAGAAGTCTAAGTACTCTATCAACCTGCTTATTATTATAATAAAGTAATATGAAAACTTATACATAAAATATAAAATACAGATCCAGATCTGTCAGCAAGTAACACTGATTATTAAGGGGTTGCAAAATGCCAAGGGAGAATGGTGGTAGTCAGTGTCCACATATCCAACATAAAGTATCAGAGTGGTTAAGATATGAAACAGATACACTTATATGACCAATGAAATTCTCTAATGGCACCTGGAAATATTAGATGTGTTAAAATATCACAACAGCAAAATGGTCCATGGAATTCTTAGATTTTCTTCTACAACCTTCTTGTGGGCTGAACCCAACAATGTTTGCCCTCACATATCATGAAATACTGACAAATAAAAATGATGAATGAATCAAAAAGAAAGAAAGGAGTTTTTCAAAAGAAGTTGAGAGAATAAGAAATTTTACTTAAGCAAATTCCAAAGGCATACAGCAGGCAATAATTATGACTGCTAGTATAATATGTTATTATATTAAAAAGATGAGGCATTAGATATATGTATCTCTGATGCTGTGCTAAATGCTGGGTAATTCCTTTCTTAACAGAAAGTAATAGCCACCACAAGTTTTATGACTTGTTAAAAGCATCCAGTTATTTTATTATAACATTTCTACAAATTAATTTTTGTGATAGCTAACTCACTAGATATATATAGTAGGAATCTCACTGCACAATCACAGATGTGCATAAAATGTGATATCTTGGTTCTATGATAATGATTAAGTTTCTACTTTGAGCTGCCATTTCACTGGATGGTAGAAAATTAATTTAATTTCTCTAGGTTTAGCATAGTGTTGAGGCAACAGGGGATAGGGATAAATCCTTTGATGTGCTGGTAAACCATATCTGGAAAAACAAACCAACACATGCCCTGATTACATGTATACCTTGGAGATATTGGAGGTTTGGTTTTAGATCACCAGAACAAAGTGAATATTACAACAAAGTGAGTTGCACATTTTTTTGGTTTCCCAATGCATATAAAAGTTATATTAATATTTATATAAGACTGTAGTCTATTAAGTATGCAAAATAGCATTATGTCTAAAAAACAATGTATATATCTTAATCAAAAATAATTTACATATTTTTAAAATTTGTTGAGACATGCTTTGTGGCCTATGATATGGTCAATATTAGAGAATGTCCCATAAGCTGATGAGAAAAATGTATATTCAGTGGTTTTGGGGAAGAATGTTCTGAGAATGTCAGGCCCATTTGTTCTAGAGTTTTGTTTAAGTCCATTGTTTCTTTGTTAATTTTCTGTTTGGAGGATCTCTCATGTTCTGTCAAAGGGGTTTTGAATTCCCTGCTATTATGGTGTTGCTGTTTATCATTTTGTTTAGATCATGTAGGATTTGCTTGATGAATCTGGGTGCACCTGAGTTAGGTGCATAAATATTTTAAATTGTTATGTCTTCCTGTTGAACTGTACCTTTCACCATTCTATAGTGACCATTTTTGTCTTTTGTTACTTTTGTTGATTTGAAGACTAAGTTATCTGAAATCAGAACCACCATGCCAGCTTTTTTTTGGCTTCCATTTGCATGAAATATTATTTTCCATCCCTTCACCTTGAGTGTGAATATATCCTTGCGGGTTAGATGTGTTTCCTGAAGACAGCAGATACTTGCCTTGTGTCTATTTATCCATTTGGCCAGCATATGTCTCTTTAGTGGGCAGTTCAAGCCATTCACATTTATTGAAAGAATTGATAAGTGGGGCAGATTCATGTTCATTGCATTGAGTTGAATTTTGTTGCTTTGTTTTCTCTCTTGAGCCATTGTGGTATCTGGCCTTTGACCTTAACCTTTTGGAAGATGTTACACTGGTGTTTATTGTGCTGACCTGCATGTAACACTGTTCTAAGTACTTCCTGGAGGGCAGGTCTTGTCTTGATGAATTCCCTTAGTCTTTGCTTGTCTGAGAAGGTCTTTATTTCACCTTCATATAAGAAACTTAGTTTTGCAGGGTACAAGATTCTAGGCTGGGCATTATTCTGTTTGAGAACAGTAAGGATGTTTAAAATATTGTGAGAATTGTCAAAATGTAACGCAGAGACACGAAGTGAGCATATGCTCACATGCTGTTGGAAAAATGGCACCAATAAACTTGTTCGTCATAAGGTTGCCACAAACCTTCAATTTATAAAATATGCAGTATGTACAAAGCACAATAAAGCAGAGTACAATAAAACGAGGTTTTCCTATAGGCAATATTTGTCAGTTTTCACAGCATAAATTCTTCTGTGAAGGATAATTTCAAGGTGCAGAGTCAGAATATATGCACACGATTGCCTCTTTGCAGGTCAATGTAGACAAGTTTCATCATGCCATGGGCATGTGTCTGGTCCTAAGTCTTACCAGTCACCTTCCTTCCTGCTTGGGCTCCATTAATGGGTCACTCCCATAGAGGTCTTTCCTGGTCTTCCTCCTCTCTGTGTTAGCTCCACATTGCTCTCAGTTATGCGAGAAACATTCTACCAGGCATTGGGAGATTTTATGGGGCTGACTCAGCCCTAGGCTCATGAAACAAACATTTTCTCTTCTCTAGCATGAGGATGGGAATTGAGGAACTGATGGTTCCATGGCTTTTTCTCTCTGCTTTCAGATTTTCACACCCATCTTGGAGTTGTACTGTCTTCCCTGCTGATCTTGGCCAAAAGGAGTGGTTCAGTAAAGGATGTCTGCCAATTTCCCAGCTCTCTTTGACTCCTCAATGTCTCCCTCTACCTTTTCTCCTACCCCAAACACCTTTTACCTAGTTCTGCAAAGGTTAAAACAGATATTGCTTTATTGTATGTTCTTCTAAATGTTTTTTTTTTTTTTT
>VBSM01000605.1:34039156-34056337 GCA_008086735.1 Cheirogaleus medius | reverse complement strand
AGAGAGAGAGAGAGAGAGAGAGAGAGAGAGAGAGAAATAGTGTATGTACTATTTCTTAACACACACTCAAAGTTAATTTTTTCATAGATGTCATAATATGGTCATTTATCCTTGGAGGTAATGCATTCAATTATTTCCTGATAGAGAAGCCTCTCTTTATATGCACCTTACAGAATGTCACCCTTCTGTATTTAAATAAAAAACTTTTAGAAGATTTAGTTAGGAAACAAGCAAAATTATTATATGGAGAAGAGGTTTGATTTAAATGCCAAACCTCTCTGTAATTCTTCTTTTGTCTCTATTCTGGTTTTTGCTTCTCCATGGTGAATGCAGCTCTTTGGTTCTAATCTCTTATTCTAATCCTCCAGGAACTAAATATTTTCAGTCTTTAACTGTTCCTTGTATATTATCATTTTGAGATTTGCCCCTTTTTGTATCCCTCCTTCAGAAACATTTATTAGTGAGATACTGTGGGATGGTGGCCCTCGGCCATGAACCCACCACTCAAAATGTGGTCCACCCAGCACTAAGTAACCTAAAAGTACAATAGGAATCTCTCCTCCTTTTATTTCATCAATAAGCCCCAATTCAGTTATTGCTTAATATAATTCTAACTATTAAGCTTCAGTCTGCTACAGTCCTAAGATTTGTAGCAATCTCAAAATGATAACATACAAGGAACAGTTAAAGATTGAAAATATTTAGTTCCTGGAGGATCCTAAGGTCTTTTCTAAATGAGCTACAGTAGAGACAGTGAAGCATAGTCAACAAGCAAGGGATTTGGGGTTCCCAACCTGGGCTCAGATCCCTGTGATGTTACCTGCAGTCCATGGAGTTATCAGACATACTTAGCCTGTCCCAGCATCTCTGATCAATTGAAACAATTCTCGTGAAGGTTCTCAGCACAGTGTATGCACTCAATAAATGTTTTCTACCCCCTTCTCTTTCTCCAGGATTTTATATTTATCCCTATTGAGATTATTGAATTGCATCTTGAGTTTGGCTCAGGTGTTGAAAGACGAGCAATAGTTTAGAATCTCCATCAAAATCTTTGTTCACAAGTTATTCAAGTTAAATCAACAGTATCTTGAGTGTCGGTTTAATGAAAAGTTTAAAAAATAAAAAAATAATTAAAAAATTTAAGAACAGTGTCTATTGTACATTTTCTGTTTGCAAAGCTACAAATTAGTTGCTTTAGGTAATAAGAAGGGTGGAGGACAGTTTGTGGATATAAATATGAATAAAGCATGGTCCCTACCTTCAAGCTATTTAGAAGTTACTTGAGAATAGCCCTATGAAAAGAACAGTCATGGTGTAAATAGAATAGAGATGTGTACATACTTGTGTAGAAACATGCAGGAGGATGTCATATACATTTGAGTAAAGCTAGTAGAATGGTGAAGGTTGTTTTCAAACTGGTCTTTGAGTAATGAACATAAGGCAGAGAAAGAAGGTTCCAGATTGGAGGAGGCAGGGGCCCAGAAACTGAGGTTAAAAGAATGTTTTCCTACCAAATGAGTTCCTACCAAAGAATGATAACAAATGGAGCTATATCTGATGAAGCCCTTCTATGTATGCTGGAGATTCCTGCTTCTCAATCATGGAATAGAAAATGAGCATTCTGGAAATAAAGGAAAAAGTAATAACCTCTAAAATTCTTCCCAGGATAAACAATCCCCAACACAAAAACTTTTTCCCAGGAAAGATATTTCCATACTGAACCAGAACTACATCCTTGTGCACTCAACTACTAGACACTTTAAGCTCTTGGAAAAGCCTGTTTAACTGCAAAATAAATCTGTTTTTCTTGTTAAAAGAAGCCAAGTGGGTTATATCAGATAAAACCTATCATACCACCTCCTACCTGATAGATTGTGTTCCAGTGACAATATCCACCCAGCCTGTATTTGGGTGTCAATGTTAAACGTTAAGGGGAAGTTTATTTCTTTTATGATTTTACAGTTAGGGATCCTGAAGTGTTTGTGACCTGCTTGATCTCTCTTTTCCATAGACAGTCCCTAGGACATTATTGGCACAAGGAATAATAGAAGAATTAGAATCACGTTGCCACTTTATCAGTAGGTAAACCAATACCCAATGCCCTAATACAAGAACTTTGACAAGGTATCCTAGAGCATATAATTTTGGCTTGAGTCCAAAGGGAGGCCTCCTATTTTCCCTTTTAGTATAAATTTTAGAACCAGCAAGCTCAGATGTGACTGCCAGTTCAGAGAAGGAATGATGCCTCTGCTGGCCATGTTTGAAGGTAGAAGGCTGAAGGTTGAAGGTTTAGGGTGAAGGTTGGGGTGAGGGGAAGAGAGGAAGCAAAAGACCAGCTGGAGTTTCCTTGAGGCAGACTTGCTTCCACATGAACACAGGGAGCACCAGGGAGGAGAGTGAGGTGTGAGTTCCTGCCTTTGGCTAATCCATCCTCTTAGCAAAACTAGCCTAGTGAAGTTCACGGGCTTGGAGTAGAGGCCAGGACAAGATGAGCAGCTCATCCTCCCTTGGAAAGCCAAAAGGGGGAATGGCAAAGCCAACTTGCCATGGTGTGAGGATCAGTAACAACCCCCTCCTCTCATGAAGCTATGTGATTTACCTATCAACAAATCTTTTTCTAGCTAGGAAAAATAGCTCTTATGACAGCCTGGGAAGATTTATGGGAAATCAGAGACCTAATCCATCTTCAGAACAGCACAGATTTTAATTTAGTCTCACATGGTATGGATATCTATGTCAAAATAAAGACAACACCATTATTCGTTGGATATATAACTAGTTTTAGAATTCTATCCTGTAAAATATCTACAAGTAAATTAATGTCAATTTGGGGGGACAGCGAGAAAATGCTATTACTTAGTGCTTAGTGCTGTGCTCGGTGCTCTTCCAGGTTGTAGTCAGGGAGTGATCTCAGTGAATGCTCAGAGGTGAGGAACTTTGCAAAGAATGCTACCCTTAATGAACATGCTCAGCACCACAGAAGATAAATGTAGAACTAAAGTGATCTTGTCAACTGAAGAATTAATAAAAGAGGTTTGCATAGGATAATTGCCACATGGTCCACCCAAAAAGAGAGCCTTTGCATAAGTTCAAATAGGCAAAGGTTTGACAAAATAAGGGCTAGATAGGAAAGTAGAATGTAATGGTGACAAGCTTGCTTTGAGTCTGCAATGAAGCCTTATCTGCAGTGTAAAAAGCAGGCATGGCATTGCATGTATTCCAGAAAAAAATTCAGGAGGTAGTCTAACCATTATCATGGAGAAAAATCAAAACATTATTGGCATATGTTTGCCAAACTAATAAGGGTGGTAGACAATACAGAGAGCGTTCAGAGAAGAGCCACAAAGATTTTTCAATTGAATGTCACACCTGACAGAAATATCGAAAGAACAAGGTTTATTCTTGTTGGCTAAAAACAAAACAAAACAAAACAAAAAACCTTAGGAAAAATGTAATAGTCATTCAATTAAAAAGGGCTGTCAGAGACCAGAAATAAGCAGTTCTCTTGTCCCACAGTTGACAAAATCAAAGAAAATTGGCTTAACTAGAAGAGAGCCTGAGAGAGATTTATAATTACCTCCCCACTCAGCCAAATTTGAAAAATTCACTCTTTATTCATGAAGTGCAATTATGTCTCATATGTGCTAAATGCATAGCCTGGTCATATTACTCAAGTCCTTTTTATAAGTCTGAGTCCTGTCATATTAGTATTTAACACGACACTACTCACAATTAAGCACTTAATATGGTCTTTGAATGTTGTAATAAACAATAAAGATTTTGCTATCTTGTAGCTGGTGAACATTGGTCAGGTGTAGAATCTCATTCCCTGAAGCAATTCATTCTGTTTTTAGCTTAAGAAACTTTAGGCTTCCTTGGATATTGATTTACAGAAAGAAGCCAAATAGAAAATTAGCTCCCAAGTGAATGTGTCTGCTTTTATGATAGAGTACTTCGGGTTAGGAATTACTGTCATTTTTTTAAAGTGGTCATAGTCTATTATGCAAACTAATCTTTCAGAATCTAAATTACACCAAAGTACAACATCCCTGTGTACTGCAGACATTAATTGTTATTTATAATGTGTCTATTACAAGTCTAATGTAACTAAGTTGCAAAGTTATATATTTTGTCAATTTAAATGTCATTTAAAGATGTGTTTGTGTAATCATTCTTAAACAATACATGAACTGTATGGTCTTCTTGGTGATCTTGAAGAAGGCAATAGCTTCTTATGGTCTGCAATGGAGCTTAAGAGAATGCAGCATGTTTGTGGGGAAATGGAATGTGGACTGTTCTTTTCAGTTCTGCATTTAGCCTGTTATTACTAAAAATGCATATGGTGGACATGTCTGATATGAACAATGATACAATGTGAAGTGGTAGATCATTGGTAGATGATGGATAGTAGATAAAAAGATTTTAAATGTCTTCCTATTCAAACCCTTCATTTCCCTGACAAGCAAGAGAGGCTCAGAGGAGTCAAACTGCTGGTTCAGCCTGGCTAGACTTCAGAATTTCTTAATTCTATTTGTAATAGACGGTGTTGCCTTTGATGATTTACCATTTTGTGTGGGTAGAGATTATCTTTTAATAATGCTGGGAAATATAGACACATTAACTTCCTTATAACTTTGCATCTTTTAACCAGGGTAAAATAATTTCTTATAATTAGTAAGACAGTTCTAGTTTTAGGATTTGCTACTAAATTTCGATCAAGGAACAAAATGTCTTTGAAAATGTATAATAGAGATTCTAACAGAATTTTAACTTACTAATCACTCTGAGTCTCTGCTATAAAACCATCCATGCAAAGAACATGGTTCATTTATCTACAATGTTATCAACATTGGCCTTAAATTAAATCTTCATATGATTTAACAAGATGCAACAATACAATAGTGATGATTTATTTGTGATGTATATGACATAATCATAAAAACATCAGGTTACCAGAGCCAGCAATTTGCATCCTTATAATTCTTTAAATGATTTTTCATTTGTCTTTTATAAAAAGAAGTCAAAATCATTTCACATGATATCAATATGCATAGGATATAGTGTATCTAACAGTTAAAGTCTTTTAAAATATTTCTTGTAACTAACAGTAATTTATTAAGTAATAAACCAGGAAGCTCATTAATGCAAAGCCATTAATTTTCTTCTCCTGATATTGTTATGGAAGAGATTCTATTTTAATTTCAACTGTGAGTGGTTGATATAATAATGTAATTTTTATACTAGTAGTTAAAGAATGATTCTGTTTTGTTTCTGTCAAATAATCCTCAAGGTTCAATAATTTTTGGAATGTTACTTAGCATTCTATTAATAATAATAATGCACCAACAAATTACTGATTCTTATGATGCATCTGATGTCTACCAGGTAAGGTCTGAGGATTTAGCAATGAACAAAGCATACACTTTGTCCTCAGGCTGCTTATGGGCCAAATAGAGACAAGCATAGGCATACATAGGCACTATGAGGTCTATAATTGCAATGAGGGAAGTAGGACATTTATTATGTAGGACATTTTAGGTCATGCAAAGTTGTCGCTCCATGTGGCCCCTTGACACCCAGGCCACCTGGTCTTTACATTTTGACACTCACATTCCTCTAAGAAATATTTATTGACCCTCTGCCCAACCCCAATCCTACTACCACATGCATCCATGTATTTATTATCTATTCAGTGCCTTACATATATCTAGAATTTTTGGAGTACTCAATAAACTTTGATCTAATGAGTTATCTTAATTAACTGACTTTGGCTTAGAGGCAGGATCCCAACTATTCAGGTTGTAAATTTGGTAGAAACCTTAGCTGGGAAGTGTGTTTGCTACAAACTCATGCTCACCAGAAAATGAAGTATATAATAAAATGATATGAACTATCAATGAATGAATGCCCCTTCTTGCTTCTTCAGACTGCCTGCTGACCCTTTCCACTCACAGGTAGAGAGAAAGTATAGAGAACAACTATGTTTACATGATTTAACCTCTGAAATCCAATGAAGCACCTTTTTCTGCCAGCCCGACACTTTACCCCAGACCCCCAGGCAGAGTGGACAAATAAAGTCAATGACTTTACTTCTTCCAAACCAACACCTCCACTATCCTCCACTCCCCACCCCATGGCCTATATACATTTGTCTGGGAATGCAGAGGAAATGAGAGTTGGGAATATAAGGAGATGAGAATGATGTTTATATCCTCCACCTGGGTAATCAGATAATAGAGACTGTGGAGGGATTTTCACCCAAGCTTGGAGGGCAAGTGATTTTGAATATGTGATTCCTTCTTTCCTGGTGTTTGCTGTTTAGCAAAACTCTAGATCCAGGTAGAGCAGTTGGGCAACAGAGAAGGACAATAGAAAGAAGGCAGTGACAGATCAAGGGGGAAGAAAGCAAAGACTGCCCCGTGTGTACAAGGTAGGAATTCCCAAATTTCCTATGACCATGTATAGGGTAGGGGGCAGGTGTTAATTGGGGGCATGACTTTGTTGTCAACCAAAAATTTGCCTAGGAAGGGAGGAGATCTAATTAATAGAGCTATCATGGGCAGAAAGCTCACTGGTTGGCAGGTGGGGAGAGTTGGGGAAGTGGCAAAAGCCAAGTCATGCCTTATCAGGATTATTGTCTCCAATTAGTTACTGAGGAGGCCCAGTTCATGGTCCTAGGAGTATCCAATATGCCTCATGAGAGAGTAAGCAGTGAGTTCCATCCACAATAAAAGGGGCAACCGTCACGGCCTTAGCAGTTGGGCATTCCCAGAGCCCTGGGGCAGTGCTGGACTCTGACTTTGCCTCTTTTCTGAAAGCTCTTTCCTGTAGCTGCCTGCAGGTATGCAAGGACATCATGCACCCTAGAGAAAGAAGCTTTGCACTGAACAGTGTCTATGATCATAATGCCTAGTTTCAACTAAAATATGTTTGGATTACACTGAATTTACTGAAGCAGGAGAACATAACTAGCTTGCTATAAGCAGATGGGGGGCTCAGATGATGGACTCAAAAGTCAAGGGAAGTATGTCAGGTGCAAAATAAAGCAAAATCTTTGTTTGCAAACATCTGATTTTTAAAAGTAAAATTTATACCTGTTACATGCTAGAGGAATATTCATTGCTTCACTTTTACAGCATGTGGGAATGAACTGTTTGGAAGACAGAGATTTGGACAGAGTTCCAGTTCCTCAATTACAGGAGAAGAAAACTCAAGATAGAAATTAACTAGGGAAGGACGTGCAGCAGTATAAAAATATAAAATATTGTGTTCTGTTGAAGACTTTTGCACTAAATCCTCTCTCCAGCTCACGGAATTCTCGAATGAATCCCAAAGACCAATTCAGCTGCCTTTCCAGATGCCCCTTTCCTCTGCAACCCATTCACACTGAGAATTGTGAATAACCACTGTGGAAAGAGAAACCAAAGGGGCAAATACTACCTAGGATTTGAAATATATTTGCAGGGCCAGTGCTTATGCCAGGAGAGATTTGAGGAAATGGCCACAGGCTGGGGGAGAAGGAGAGAGAAGTCCATAGAGGACAGTGGAGAGAGAACTTTGTGGCCCAGGCAATGGGAAATTTTGCTACAGAGTTTCAGATAGCTGAGCCTGGAAGTTAACTCAGTGTCAATGTCTCCATGCTGCTCTAAGAGCTGGCAGATGGGGAAACATTTTTATTTGTAGTTGTTCTCCAGGACACTGGTTCTGAAAATGTGATCCCTGGACAGGTGGCATTAGCATCGTGTGGACTCTTGTTAAAAATGCACGTTGTTGGGCCCAACACCAGAATGTTTACTGAAACAGAAACTTTGGATTGGAGAGTCCTGCAACTTGTGCTTAACAAACCCCACAGGTGATTCTGATACATGCTCAAGTTTGAGTCATTGCTCTATGTGTTGAAGGGTGTTGGTGACAAAGCATGTCTTACATGCTTTACTCTCCTTCTTGGCATTTTCTTCTAACCTGCTGGCACTCTTTCTGCAAATTTGATGTTGGTGCCTTCAAGAGCTGACTAGGAAGTGCCAGCTAAAGGTGATGTTCAGACAAGAGTTAGGACTCATACTTCATTTTCAAATGGTCCTAAATAGTTTGTTGACAGAAACATAAAGGGGTTGCAAGTCTAGTCATGACACCAGGTAGAACAACCAAGAATGAGTGAGTAATGACAACCACATCACAAATGCCACCTGCCTAAAGATGCCATTGATTATAAGGGATACGTTAAAAGATTTTAAAAGACAAGAGATGTATGAAATAATGAAATATAAAAATCCAGAAGAACAGTGCATTTATTTACATTATAATTAACATAGTCAAGTTATTATCGGTAAGAAAGCAAAGAAGGCAGTACACTAGAGACAAGACCCAGTTCCAGGGAATGAATGAGGTATAAGTATATCCTAGAACAACATCCAAAATTATTGGACCCTGGTACCCTCAACTATGAATACTGAGGCCCAGGGGTAAGCCAGGCTGTGGATGGGAGGTTTGTGGGCTGGTCTTGCAAATTAGAAGGGTCCATTCAGGTTAGTGCGCGATAAGGGAAGGGAAAGCGCCCTGGACACTGGAGTGCTGGAGACAGGTTGCCACGGAGGAAAACAGAACTAAGATCATCCGGACTGATCATAGAGTAATGTTACTTCCTCCAAAATTCCACCTTCAGATAGCTCCATCTGTCCCCAGCTGGGCCCAGATAAATGTGAACTATGTGGGGAACATGTTTTTATCCTGCCTATACAGAGATTTACACACCTCAGCTGGGATTATGGGCATGATTGCATATCTTGGGAGTTAGGGCAGCAATGCTTTGGAACATAGATATTTTCAAATTGGAAATGGGAGTCAAGAAAATGTCAGCTAAAACCAAGTTTCAATTTCTGACCTAAGAACTAAAGCTACCTTCCCGAAGCAGATGACTGCAGCTTAGACAATCAGTATCTGTCCCTCTGTCCTCTCATGGGTCACATCACACAGGAGCTGATTTGTACTTGGTCACATGTAAGGGGTCTTTGAGACAGGTTTGTCATAAGTTCATATCTTCTTCTCATTGTTAGCTTCTGAGGAAGCCTATAACTTTTGAACTTGAAGGTCATACTCAGCTTTAAGATAAATCCAATCTTTTATATTCTACCTAACTCTGCATATTAAAACAGATATGATACTTCTCATGGAGATTTTTAGGAGAACTTTAGAATACACATTGGAAATTTTTATTAAATAATTTTTAACCTCATAATTAAATAAAATATTAAATATAATATTTTAATTGAATAAATAAAATCAGTGAAAACCTATGGTTAACTTAACATAGGAAAAATATTTGACATACTTTGCATCTTCAGCAACTAGCATTGTCCTGGGCACATAGAAAATACTTAATAATCTTTATTAAATAAATGAACATCAAATTAGCAATGAATGTGATCAGTACTGTGTCTTTCTTCAGTTCAGTGATTTTTAAAGTGTGGTCTCTGGATGAACATCATCATCACCATCATCTGGGAACTTGTTAGAAACACAGACTCTGGGTCCTGCTTCATTCAGACCTACTGAATCTGGTGTAGGACCCAGAAATCCCGTGTTCTAACAAGCCTTGCAGATGATTCTGATGCATGCTAAAGTTTGAGAACCACTCCATTAAGTTCAAAAAATTTTTCTTAAGAATGCCTAGATTTAAAAGTTTTTACCCTCAAAGAGGCCAAAACTGCTTTTTTTTCTTTTAAAGTAAAAGCCTATTGAATTTGATAAGGAATTTCCTTAGATATTTTGAAAATAGTGTTATTTGGTGGGCAGTATGTAAAGATTTCATGAGATCAGGAACAGTGTGTTCTGAATAGTTCTCTCCAGAGCCTTGACTTTTTATAACTTTTCCAGAGATATCCTGTCATTGTTTCCCATGCAGGATTTCCATTGGTGTTAGGCGAAGTAGAGAAAGTAGATCAATAGCAGGATGCAGTCTCAGATTACAGAGACAGAAATCACATCGCCCCACCTAGCACATATTCTTCTGTGTATCAGGCTGCATTGTGTGAGTGCCTAGAATCTCATGTTGTCCACTTGTCCCAAAGTTGAAGTATGAGTCACTGTTCAACATTGTTGGAAGAGAGTGTTGCAAGCAAGGAAGATTACTGTACCTTTTTCAATTGTATCTAGTAGACTAAATTTATCAATTTTATTTAATAGACTAAGTTATCAAATAGTCTAATAGACTAAATTCAAGATTAGCTGATACAATCTTATCTGAGACATATGATTTCAATTTAATTGGCACTGAATATCATTTTGAGGTGACTCTATGACAGCTAATCAATACCTTTAATGGGCTGCTTTGTGATGTCATCATTTCCTTGAAATATTAATAATT
Organism: Cheirogaleus medius; assembly: GCA_008086735.1. Taxonomy (NCBI): domain Eukaryota; kingdom Metazoa; phylum Chordata; class Mammalia; order Primates; family Cheirogaleidae; genus Cheirogaleus; species Cheirogaleus medius. Next base: position 34,045,974 of record VBSM01000605.1, on the reverse strand, counting down.
GTCCTACAGCAATAGAACAGGATCTAATGTGATTAAAGAGAGCAAATTTAAACTATGATGGTTCAAAATATGTGAATACATATTGCTTTGCTTTTCTTATTCCTATAAATTAAATTCTTCCAGTGTTGTCAATTTCAGTCAAAATACCGAGAAAGTTTTTTATCTTCTACTTCAGAGTCCCCACGGAGGTTGAGACAGTGACTGATGGTTTCATAACCCAGCAACCCTGGATAAATATTATAATCAGTATTGCCCGAAATAAATAATAGGTGTAACTAACTACAGAAATTAAGTTTTCCTAATGGAACCAGAACAGTTTCTCAAATTTTAATGGGTATGCAAATCATCTGAGGATCTTGTTAAAATGTAGATTCTGACTCAGTAGGTCTGGGGTGGAGCTAGGAATTCTGCATTTCTAACAAGCTCCAAGGAAATGCTGCTAACAGAAATTTACAGTTTACAATTAACGAGGAGATGCTGCTAATTCACAAACCACACTTGGGGCAGCAAATCACTAGAAAGCATTGTACTGGGAGAGAAAGAAGACAAAATGCAAAATAATTTATAGGTAGCTATTTTGTCCTGCTCATCTTATTTATTTGAAAAATAATTTTGTTTTGTTTTTTTAAAATCATACTCAGGCAGAACACTGCCCCTGATTTTACTCTTAAAAATTGTTGCAATTTTCTATATTTGTTGGAGTGCTTCCATTCATATTTTTTAACTGTCAACTTTTAAGAATTTTTGGAGCAGTCTGTTTGGATGGTAACATATTCTTGTACTTCTTAAAAAATATAGATTTAAGGCGCTCATATATTTCACTTCCCTGCTCACACAGAAATAAAGGTGAGTATAGGATGAGTAGAGACGGCAGGTTTGTTTTCAAGCTTGTAAGAGCAAACAGCACACATGACTTTTTGCTCTAGATCTTTTACTGTCCCCGTGAGAAGTGGCAGAGCAGTCCCTTGTTCTGAAGGGCAGGCTTTTTCCTTTCCTGAATGTTGTTTGCTTCCCTCTGAGCAACCCATTCTTTGTTGATGATCATGAAGCTGTGCTTACACAGAATATCATTTCTAGCACACGTCTTGGCCAGCTGTACTTGAGATCCCTGGCAGTTCTCATTTCCCCACGGGCTACAGCAGACACTTCTCTATTTTCTCACCTCCGCAGCCTTCTCTCACTTCACCCTGCCCTGCTCCTTTGGGTTCCTCTTGGGGGATCTGAGTTAAGCAAGGAAGAGTCAACTTTGAGTGGTGCTCTTCTTTCTTCAGAATGACTGTCATTTTTAACTTGAAAAATCCACCTGGCCAAACTGCTGCCTGTTTGCCAGGCAGAGACAGCTGCTCTCAGGCTCTGCCATAGCCATGTCCCAGCCTGCTGGGACATCTGCCCACAAGCGGGAGTTTGGCGTGGGGTCAGTCTGGACCTCAGGCTTTGCTGACAGCTCATCTTCACTGGGGTTTTCTGGCATCATGAGCAGATGTTCCACCAGTCCAAAGAGGATGCTGTTGTTCTCTTGTTCTGTTTGTTCAGCACACACCACACACACACACACACATGAACACAAACTTGTGCACATACAAACTTACGTTCACTTTTCACATATTCTCCTTGGGATAAAAAGGAAAGTTTTGCAAGAAAACTGGCTGTGTCCCACATTGCCATAGGCTATACTGTAGGTGTTTTGGATAAAGCTTTTGATAGAACATATGGGCCTCATGAAAGAAACACCTGCTTGTTCAAACTGAAAAATAAAGAATAAAAGTTGTCCCACTGCTAATTTGGAACCCCTAGAAGGGAAGCTGACTGTGACAAAATGAAAGAGGCCTCTGGGGGCTCTTTTCTACCCATCCCCTCCTAGCTGAGGTATCTCCACTCCCTTAATTTTTAAATAGATATCGTTAAAGTCATGCTCTGTATTTAGGTTCTGGAAGTAGACTTAAGAAGTCCTCACAGAGGCAAGCTCTAAAATTGGATCTTCATCCCTCCAACAAAGATTTTAAAAAAATTTCTAAAGCCAATATTTAGATTTGTACCAAATAGCCAATAGGATCCTTGCACCTACTCCCAAATTATAGGATATTTTGAAAGAGAATTAGCAACTGACACTAGGTCATTGTTTTCAAAGTACAACTCTAAGACACAGAAATGATTTGGTGGAAGGGAAATATACAATGCAATTTTAAAAAAAATACACTTGTGCACTTGAAAATGATCCAAAAATAAAGCATACTGTGAAGACTATAAGTTGTTTTCCATTAAAATTAGAATCTGAGATCACAAGACAAAATATTAATTCATTTTTATGTCTATATTCTACTGTAACAATAAAGGCTATATTTTTTCACTTACACGTGACAATAGTAGAATATCTAGGAAAATCCACTGCCACATGATTGGTCAAGCAAGATTTCTTACAGACTAAGGAAACTCATTATTATGAGTTTACTAAATGGGATTTCATATATATGTGTGTGTGTATATATATATTCATGTATACATACACATATATATAATGATGTATTTACAAATACATATTATTTCTCTATATAGTAAAATGTGTGAAATGCTATAAAACAAAATAATTTTTCTGCAGAGTAGGATCAGGATATTCTATTTTCTTCTTTTTAATTTTTTTTTTTTATTATTCATTTTTTTGAGACAGAGTCTCACTCTATTGCCCGGGCTAGAGTGCTGTGGCATCAGCCTAGCTCACAGCAACCTCAAACTCCTGGGCTTGAGTAATCCTCCTGCCTCAGCCTCCCGAGTAGCTGGGACTACAGGCATGTGCCGCCATGCCCAGCTAATTTTTTATATATATGTTTAGTTGGCCAATTAATTTCTTTGTATTTTTAGTAGAGACAGGGTCTTGCTCTTGCTCAGGCTGGTTTTGAACTCCTGAGCTCAAGCAATCCTCCCACCTAGACCTCCCAGAGTTCTCGGATTACAGGCGTGAGGCACCATGCCGGGCCTTCTTATTTTCTTCTTTATGTTCAACCCTCCTTTCTGATTTTTCTGGACTTTTATTACATATATAATAAAAAACAACAATAAAGAGTAAAAGGAAAGAAACCAAGTGAAAAACATATTCCAGGCTAAATTAGACCAGTTTTTAGGTCACTCTGAGATGTCCTGGAACACAGCCATGAGGGAGAGCTGGATTGATGTTAAGAATCTGCCCTTCCAGGACATACTTTCGATTCTTGTTAGGGATTCTCTTCATGTAGAACAGAAATCCTCAAACTAGTGCATGTGGGCCAAACCCGGCCCAGAGCCTGCCTTTAGAAATACAATTTTACTAGAACACAGCTACACGCATTTACATATTATCTATGACCATTTTTGTGCTACAGCAGCAGACTTAAGTACTTGTCACAGAGACTATGTGACCCACGAATATACTTACTATCTGGCCCCTTACAGAAAAAGTTTCCTGACCCCTGACCTAAGGCACATTTCAGGGTAAAGGACTTCTAGAATGTGCTTGGGTTCAACATAGAACCCACCTATGTCAATGTTTAAAAGTTGTGCTTCATGATGTTGTTTAAATCTGAAATACGTCATTAAGCTCTTTAGCCTCTTACTTTTCAATACCATGATTTCAAATAAATTAAATTCATGTGTGTCTGGTTCAATCAAATATAATTCAACAAAATGTGCTTTTGGAAGATTCATTTCATGCTCAAATAAAGTGCCCATGCCACTCCTAGATCCTGGAAGTTGTGCATCTGCTTGAGAGAGTGAACTTCACACCGTAATAAGTTGCAATAAGTTGTAATTAATAAGTTGTAACCAAATAAGTTGTAATCAAACTCAGGATCAACATAGTCAAATACGTATGAGCACTTTTGTTCTCTTTAAAGACGACAGTTTAAAGACTGGCCCTCATAAACTTGGCTCAGGATCCTATTTTAAAATTTGAGTGTCACAAGTTTTCGTTCTTAAGACAAAGATATGACCCTCAGTCAAACTCTTTCTCAATTTTATTTAGCTTGTGCATAGATTTTAATAAAATACTATATGTTAAAATATTCACTTATAATATACTTGTTCTTTGAAGTACCATCATCCCTTCAAATTCAGAGTATACAACCAGAGGGAAGCATTTACTGACTACAAACCCAGATCCTGAGCATTCCAGGCAAATTTGACAAATATGCATTGCTTACCTACCAGTGTTGAGTCTTTTAGATAATCAAGAGACTAACTCAGCAGTCAAGAAGCTTCCAATCCGATTCATTTTGGAGCCTGTAACTCACCATTCCTTTATGGTACCTATAAGAGCAACTTAAAAAACCAGGATCTCTCACTCTCTTTGTGTCATAAGTATTGCGGTTTTTTCCAAGCCTTCTGAGAGGAAGATTTAGCATCTGTGCTTTAGTGTTCAATCTCCTATAATTTTTTAACTGTTAGCCATTGTATAACCCAAAATATTAGCCTCTAGCCAATCTATCTTAAAAATAAGATTGTAGCAGTAATTATGGGAAAATTTATATAAAAATATTAAGATAGTAGCATGAAAGGAGTTCTTATTATATAAAATATTAGACGGTAACATGAAATCATGAATAATAATGATCATATATTAGCATTGAGCTAGGCAATTGACATGAATTATCTCATATATTCCTCGAAAAAATTTTATAAGGAAATGTCTATTATCTGTATTTTACATAAGACTCAGGGAGATTAAATGACTTTCTGAAGATCATAAGTGTTAGCAAAAGGTAGAACGAGGATGCAAAGCCGGGTCTACCTGATTGCATTGTTTATGTTTCACCACCTCCCAACTTTCCTCCATGTGTATCCTTTACGGTGGACTTTACATTTTTTGTTGTTGTTGTTACACAAGAAGAACTTGTTAGTCTTAGAAAAATCTTAAAATAAAATCTCCTGAGAATAGAGATAACTGGATAGGTCTGAGATTTTATGTAAACAAAATTTACATAAAATTTTATATTTTCATGCTATTAGAACAGAGTATTAGGGGTTAGACAGAGAAGATGCCCTAGAAAGACTTGACCTTAACCATTTTGCAGTTTAAAAATGATAATTTCAAAGTTATAAGCAATTTTTTTTCCTATGATGGAGACTAGAGTTTGTTTTTGTTTTGGAAAATTTGCCTAAATAAACATTTAGTGGAGCATATCTAAGAACAAGTTCCCTGCATTCCTGGGGATGCCATAAACTCTGTGAATTTACCCTACGCAGATGCTTGAGGCTGAGACGGTAATCATTCTACTCCCGTGAAGTTGTACCCCCTAAAACTTAGAGGGTTTTTTTCAGTCTTAATCTGTAGGTGTACCATTTGCACCTAAATGCTGTGGTCCATTCTTGGTTGCCAGGTATACATGCAATGAAGTATTTGATGATGGAGCGTGGGAGCGGTAACCTGACTCACACCTTAACTTCTCTTCATGTTCCACTGGAGAAAACATAGTCACAGGAGTTAGACTAGATTTGGTGCTGTTTGACTTGAGTGAAACAGACGGAATAAACCAGATTAGAGGGTACTGTATTCTTCTACTATGGAGGCTGTTTTGTCAAGGTCATGGGGGGGGGGGATCATGGCTATCAATGTGGAAGGGGGGATTTCACCAGTACGGATTTTCCCATTGTAAATTGTTCTGGGGATAGCTTCATAACAAGGTGGGCCTGGCTTTGGGAAAGAAAGTCTTCTTTATTTTCCCTCTGGATTGGGGTGTTGCCTGGTTCTGGATGAAAGTAATGCATTGTTTGTGGTGTAAGCTACCCCCTGCTGCGTGGAAACTCTCTGGGTGTTGGACAAGGAGCTGGCCTGGGAATTATGATGTTAGATTCAGACTCTAAGAGTAGCCACATCCAATAGCAGTTGTAAGTGACTGCCTACAATGTTTCCCTTATATTTAAGCCTTCCCTAAAGTCAGTTTCCTGAGAGGAATTGCAGAGGGACCACCTAAGAATGTGATGCAGTGTCCCTTCTCAGATTCATGTGTATGTGTGCTGGGAAGGGTAGGGGACAGGTGGTGGGCTAGACGGGAGTGGGAGGTATCAGATTGTGGCCTGGCTCAGCAAAGCAACAAAATCACAAAAGTCAACCATGGCTCAGGTGGAAAGGTAAGTGGAGAAGGAAGAACCAGGGAGACCTGATGCCAATCTTGCATGCGATGGCACCAGGGGATCCCTAAAAATAGCTGGAGAACACTTCAGAAGTAGGGAGCAATGTCCAGCAATTAGGCCATTAGGGACTATATTAAGAAAAAGATTTTTAAAAAAGAAATGAAAAAAAAACACTTTTTTGGTAATCATAGACTAGTAAGACCTATTACTTATGTGTTATAAAAGGATAGTAAAATAGATTCAGAAATCGTCTTTGACAAAGATTTCTACTGTTGTGGCGGCAAGCTCAGAGCAGCCTGTTCCTGACTTCACTCAGGCCCCATACCTGACCCATTCTCGCAGGGGTCAATGTGTGCAACGCTATATAAAGACACAAATTACTTAATAGCATCACGTGAAAACATAATTCCAAATAAAGCCTTACCCCACCTCCCCACATTCATGTAGTGGCCCGTCCACTGCTAACCTCTGTGGCAGCGGTCCCCAGCCTGTCACCAGGGACCGGTTTAATGGAAGACAATTTTTCCAGGGATGGAGGGAGCTCAGGCGGTGATGCGAGCGATGGGGAGTAGCTGTAATACAGATGAAGCTTTGCTTACTCACCAGGTGCTCACCTCCTGCTGCAAGCTGCACTCCCTTCCTAAGTTTCATGGAAGACAATTTTTCCATGGCAGGCGTGCGGGGGGCGGGGGTAGGTACACGGGGACGGGGGGGGGGGG
>VBSM01000605.1:33990348-34030295 GCA_008086735.1 Cheirogaleus medius | reverse complement strand
AAAAAAAAAAAAAAAAAAAAAAATTTGGAGTGCTTACCTTCTTTTCAGAGACCAAAAACTATCTATCTATAGGAAAGACAAGAGAAATAAACCATTGTCTATACTCAGGATTCACTGCATCACACACCATAAACCGAGAGAGATCTTCATATTTTCTTGCCTTCTTGCAGCAATACTTAATTCCTCAGGAGGTGTAGAGAAGGTCCTCTTCCACTACTATTTAGAGAGTAAGAGTCAAAGAAGAGCCCCTCATCATCCTGGGACAGGAATGCCCTTAAATGGGCTTCTATAATTACTTCACCATTAGATGCATTAGGGTCACGATATTGCACAATTTAGGGGAACTATTTACATTGTTATCTATGTGAATGGTGGCTTTGGAGTTGGATGGTGTGCAACCTGTATAGCCAAAAATGGTGACCTAGCAGGACTCCAGGGCTGAGACTTACACCTGTATTTGAAGGCTAAGCCATTTGAATCTCTGACACAGAATGTCCTCAAATCTTTACTATACCAGGGCACAAAGGAAAAATGTTATCACAATAAGCAAATAGAAACTACCACAAAGATAGAGTTTCCAGTCACTATTTGTACCTTCACGTGTCCCTTGTCTTGTATCATTCCTGTCCTTCAAAAAGAGCTAGTCAATCTTTGTCACTCCTAATAGCCCAGTGTTACCACAAGGTCAACTTTGTCTTCTCAACAAAGAAAATGGCGGTGAGCAGCTATGAGCTCTCATGGCTTCCAAGTCTACCATTTTCAGTCATCTACAAAGTCTTTCAACCCTGAGGAAGAGCCTCATCATCTCCAGAACTAAAACCTGCATTCAGCCTCCTAATCCAATCCCATTTCCCCCACTCTCAGAACATATTCATCAGTATTCTATTTCTGTAGCACAATTCACAATCTCAAAGATGTGGAATTAACCTAAGTACCTATCAATTCATGAATCGATCAACAAAATGTGGTAAATATATACCATGGAGTACTACTCAGCCATCAAAAGGAATGAAATAATGTCTTTTGTGGCAATTTGGATGGAACTGGACATCATTATCCTAACTGAAGTGTCTCAGGAATGGAAAAACAAACACCACATATACTTTCTAATCACTGGGAACTAATTGATGGGTAAACAGAGGCACAAAAGACATAAAAGTCATAGGAAATCAAGAAGGGGAGTAGAGGAGAAGGGGAGGGGTAAACACCTACCTATCGGGTACAATTAATATTACTTGTGTGATGGGCACACTAAAAGCCCTAATTTAGGTATTATAAAAGGTATTCATGTAACAAAAACATTTATATCCCTTTGGTATTCTGAAATAAAAAAATAATATATCTCCCCTCATTCAGGCCCTGATAAATTCCCCTGTGAATATGCCACAGTCTCCAAAGTGATCTCTCAACTGCCAAGTTTTCTTTCTTTCTGTTTACTTTCCCACCTGCACTAGAATCATCCTTCTAAAATAATGGTTTTCTCATAGCAACTTTTCAGAGCCTACCATTTAGTTCAAGACCTCTCACAATTTGTTATTAATAACATCATTTTATCCTAACCTCCCATCACGTTTTATTATCCACTTAACATTATGGCCAAACCGCACGGCTCCAAGCCACAAAGCTGCAGAACACCATCAGCAGGTTGCAAGATTTGTGTTGTCTTGAGGGTAGACACTATGTGCTATTTCTTTCAAATTCCTAGTGAGAACACATCCTTAGGTAGATTCTAGACAATGAACAAATATTTATTAAATAAGTTTTACACCATTCTCCAAATATATCTCCCTACCTCTGGTCTTCATTTTCTCTCCACCAGCAGACTCCTAGTCCCAGGAATACTCCTGTCTCTTCCTACTTACAAATCTTCAATGGAGTTTCATTGCCTATAGAATAACTGTGAACTTCTCCATCCTGGGATCCAAGGTAGCTGTGATTTTCTCTTCACTTATATATCCAGTCTTAGTCCTTTACTTGCATTTAATCAGCCCTGTCCCTTCTGATGGCACACATTATGAACTATGCTTTAGTATAACTCCTCCCCGAACATTCCAGACTTTTCATTCCAACTTTATGCAAGCTATTACCACATCTTAGATTGCCATTTTCATCCATGCCCACCTGTTACAGTCCTAATCTTCCTGAAAGGCCCAGTTCAAATCCAACTTCAGCTAAGAAGCAGACTCAGATTTCCCTATGCAGAACTAAACTCCCCCAAACCACGCTGGCTGTGACAGCCCTACATCCGTACCTTTTTTTTTTTACTGTAATGAGCAACTAGTGTTTTGAATTAGGATTAATTACTTATGTCTGTCTCCCCAACTAAAATGTAAATTCCTTATTTGAACAAACCATATCTTATCTATATATACCTAATACAATGCTGTGAGTATAATAGTTTCTCAATAAGTATTTGTTGGTTTGAATTCAAAAGAAGCATTAAACTTAACATTAATGAAGAGTAGGTGAGAAGAAAAGAATATATATGTTTTATTACTTTAATAAAATTATAAGGTTTTTCAAAAAATAAGGTTAATGATACAGCACCAAAATAAAAACAGCTAACTTTCATTTTGTGATACTTTATAAAAATCAAGTCACAAAAATTTGAAACTGTTACATTTGAATGATTCAGGGTACACTTCACTTGGTTTGTATGAATAACAGCATTGGAAATGCATCACATATTTGCAATATGATTCTTATCACCTTCATTTGTTAGGTATCACAACCCAGTACTCCATCACCCACATTGGGAAATGGGTTGACATGGCCTCCCCCAACACAAATTTTACATAGCACAGGTGAAAAGATAGCAGCTTAACAGAAGTGCATTTTGTGTAGAACTTATTCTTTCATTCACTTATTCATTTGTTCATTCAAAGGTAGCACTGTTAAGGATGAATGAAAATAATCTCGCATTATTCTGTCCATTATCATCCTCTGAGCTACAAATAATTACTCTTTTGATTTTATTGATGTACATAAGACTGTGTCATAGCATATAGGAAAGGGATTCTCCTTCTGGCTGGGAAGAACTCATCTGCCACACTGTGAGTGGATCATGTGGCTAGGACCTGAGGGTGGCCTCTAGGAGCTAAGTGTGATTCCCTGCAGACAGCCAACAAGAAAACAGGGAACTCACTTCTACAACCACAGGGAACAGAGATATGCCAACAATCTATATGTGCTTGGAAGAGGACCCTGAGCTCCAGAGGGGAACAGATTCTGGCTGAAACCCTGAGCAGAGGACCAACTACACTGTGCCCAGATTTCTGACTTACAGAAACAATGAGATAGTAAATGTGTGTAGGGTAGGGCTCAGACATCAACCTAAAGTGAAGGCTACAGTTGTTCTGTCCTGTCCACTCATCTTTTTCATTTAGAAAAGTAGCATCTTAGGGCAGGAAACCAGTAAGAGCTACATAATTAATCAATGCAGTCTTTTATTCATTTTTTACAGATAGAAAACCAAAAATCATCAGGCAATTTAGAAAAATGAATAGCCCCAAACAGAAGAACCAAGAAGGACCAAATGAACAATTCACTCCGGAAATAATTAAAAGATCAGAGATTTTAACAAGTCTTGTAATAAAGTCTGTGAGATCCAAGAATATATTACTTCTCTAAATAAAATAGGCTGCTGTGGAAAAAGAATATCAGGAAATAACAGTGTTCTTAGAAATTCAAAAAGAAACATTGTACCTCTATTCCTCTTAGGATGTGGAAAGTCACAAGACAGTGTGTGGCTCTCACCCTAATAATAAAAACAAGGCTTGCAGTCCACAGAATTATATATCTATATTTTTTCCGAATCATCAGAGATGCTGAGGCAGGAGCAGGGAATGGAGAACCCCTCTTACCACACTCTGGCACCTGCTTTAGGGGAAGAGAGAAGCAGGAATGCAGAGAGAAACCCTCTTTGTAACACAGGCTGAGGGGCCTGCAGAAAACTGCCACTGGAGCAGGAAAACCTAGAGAAACTTCTGGCAATTCAGGCCTCATGTTAAGCACAGAGCAGCAGCAGAAGGAATTTGAGGCCAGGCATGGTAGCTTACTCTTGTAATCCCAGCATATTGGAGGCCGAGGTGGGAGGATTGCTTGAGGCCAGGAGTTTGAGACCACCCTGGGAAACATAGCAAAACTCTGTCTCCACAAAAAATAAAAAAGATTAGCCAGGCATGGTGGTGTATGCCTGTAGTCCTTCCTACTTGGGAGGCTAAGGAGGTAGGATCACTTGATCCTAGAAGTTGGAGAGCGCAGTGAGCTATGATCATGCTACTGCACTCAGGCCTGGGTGACAGAGCAAGGTTCCATCTCTAAAACAAAAACAAAAAGAAGGAATTTGAAATCTATCTGGTGCCCTGTTAGTTTTTGTAAATGCAGAGCAAAACTACAAAAGAGAAAATATGAGAAAAGTTAAGAGCTATGGAGAATCAGTTCACAAGTTTCAATCTCCATAAAATAAGTGCTCTTGAAAAAAGAGAATGGAGACATAATTAAAGAAAAAATAGAAGATGATTTCCCAGACCAGTAGCAAGTTATAGAACTTTATAAACAGGGCCTTTCTAATGCCCAGCAAGAGAAACGAACAAAGGGCCCAACCTAGACAGACCTTTGTAAAATATTGAATACTAAGGACAAAGGAAAGACTAAAAAATTCCGGAGAGAAAATTAGGCCATCTGCAAAGGAACAACAATCAGATGGGCTCCAGAATTTAATCAGCGATACTGAGTATCAGAGGACAGGGAAGCAGTATGTCAGTGTGTTGGAAATTATTTTGAGTTATTAATTCTATGCCAATCAAACCAGTGTGAGTTGAAAGAAAACCAATAGGACAGTCTCAAACATGGTGGATGTGCCACCTATAGTCTGCGAGGTTTTCACTACAAATGGGTTCTGTATACATTGGCAGGGTGTTGCCAGTATCAAGAATCACACCATTCTAGTTCTGTCCTCTGGAGGTTTTGCCTCTATGACTCCCTCTGCAGTGGGTGTGTGGTCTATGCTCATTGTAGGACTCTCAGTTTTCCAAGCTCATTTCTTCCACATGCAAATTTTGGGAACTGAATATTGTTTTATACCAAGGTTTCCCAATCTGGGCTGCATAATTTTGGGGTATGAGGGGCTATTCTGTGTATTGTAGGATATTTAGCAGCCTTTCTGGCCTCTACTTCCTAGAACTCTCCTAGTTGTAACAATCAAAAATATCTTGATATTTTCATATGTCCCTGGGAGGCAACATTGCCCATAGTTTAGAACCACTGTATTATGAGATTAATCGCTTTTATCACAGGGTTAGTAGATTCTTGGGCAATAAAATTCCTTCAGAAAATATGTGAACTATCAATTTATTTGCTATTAGTCACTTTCATTCACCAATAACCACACCCAAAGTTTATTCCCAGACCTAATTTTCAAGCTTGATTTCTTGGCTACCTTGAGGCCATCAAGCCTGTATCCTAACAGGCCACAGCAGATCAAAGACTTTTTCTCTCTTATTTCCTCTGGTTTAAATTCTAGAAAACAATTCACTTTTCTATTCCTTCATGGCATCCAATTTCTAGATTCAATTTCCTTTCACTTGCAAACCAGCAAACTTTTACCTAAACTCATCTCATTCTAACAGTGCATTAGCCAATGGCAGCCAACACATGTTCACTGACTCTTTCCAACCACTTCCTGGGAGGTTCAGGCTCAGCTGGCATATGGTCTCCTCAGAGTGGTCACAAGTCACAGTTTACCACAGGTGTTACCACTGCATGGCAGGTCTTCATAGGGTTCCAGCCTTCATGTGACTTCTTGCAACCTTCCAGTCAACCACTATGTCGCATATTTTTAGGTTTTGCATTTCTGTAGCAGCCCATTTCATGATACCAATTTCCATATTAGTCGAGGTAGGTTAAGGGTTCTTTCTAACAAGCAGTCCCCAGATCCCAGTGGCCCAGCACAATATCTGCTTATTTCCTGCTCACATCACATCCCTGTGAATATGGGATATGTATTCCATTCTGTCATTCAGGCACCCAGGATCCTTCCATCTTGTGGCTTTGCTCTCCCCTAGGTGGTCAAATTCTTCTAGACATCTCCATTCAGCTGGTGGATAGAGAAAGAGAAAGAGGATTACAGCTAGGAGAGGTTTGTGCATCCGGCCTGGAAGTGTGCACATCACTTCTGTCACTTCTATTAGCCAGAGCTCTTTTAGGGTGTCCTGACTGCAAGGAGCCGGGGGATATGTTTGTTATGTGCCAAAAAGGAAGAGAAAATGAATATTGGTAAGCACCAGAGGTTTGTGACACTAACTCCAAAGTAAAATAGAAATTCAGAGGGCTCCATGAGAAATACATTTTAAAAGATTGAAATGAATTCCACCTCAACAAATTGGGAATCTGAAAGCATACATATCGTTTTCTCAGCAAGAAAAAATAATGTAATAATAACAAAGGAACAAAATGACCTAGGAAAAAATAGCATAACAATAAAACTAGGAACTTTAGAGAGGGGAGGAATTGTACAAATAGGTTGTGTTTCCAAAATAAAGCAAATTATAGCCTGCATGATTTTGAGGAGTTGATGGGGTGAACAAAAAAGAAAATCTTCAACTTGATATGTGAAACATGTCCTTCATGTGGACCAAGTTTAGTGACATAGGGATACATTTCCCTTCTTTATAAGTCCCAAACTTACCACTCAATGAATAACACTCACATAATAATGACATGGCAAACAAATAAATTGGTTTAAAAAATATTTGACTTGATCTATAGAAAAACTATGGAAGATTCAACAATAGTTATAAAATAGAATCTAAAAGTTTTTATATTTTGAAAATGTAAAAAGATATTCTATATCTGAATATAGAACAAAGGTTCAGAAGTGTTCAACATTGTTGAATATACCGATATTTGGGCATGGGAGAAATTACTGCAGTTAAAATTAAAAAGAGAGGAGCAGGGCCACTGGTACTTGCTCCAAACATTGTCACTCCCAATTGTTGTTATGAATATTATGTCTAGAAAAGTTCCCCAAATATATTTCCCTTGAGTGTTTCATCAATAATTATCTGCTATTACTTGAATTTAGCAAATCCAGGACTATTGTGAGCAGTAAGCAATTTTTCTACCAATTACAGCTTCATGTGAAAGGAGCTAGTGGCTGGGAGATAGTAATAGCATTGGATTAGAACTGCTGTCGTGAAAGCTTCACTCTGTAGGGCTCCTTCTGTAGTTCAGATAATGTATCCTAGTTATTTGGGGTCTTGAGGTTTATCAAAAGGGACAGAATTAATCATGCTGCGTTGTGCGATATGTTTTAGAGAATGAACATGACTCCTCTAAAATGAAAACGGCGAAATAATTTTCTATGGGCTTTTGAATCCTAAGGTTACCCTCCTGTTCCCCCTATCGTCCATCTCCAGATTAAAGCTTGGAACAATCGCCAGATTTTAAAGTGAAGGGGGGAGAAGGAGGAGGCTGTCTGCACCTGGAAACTATTTTCTTGATTTGTGCTGGCTGGAGTCCTGGAGATTTAACAGCAAGAATGCCTCTCTGGGATTTCTTTGAAATCTGGGCAGGATGATTTGTCTGAAGGGAGGGATTGGGGGAAGAAGGGTGGAGAAAAACTCATTCCTGGTTGCCACATTGTCGTTGTGGAATGGAGGAACGTGGTCTGACTTGGGTTGGAGTTGAAAGAAGATCAACAAGGCAGCCTTAAGTATGCAGGAATTTGCTGCCCTGAACTTGCCAATTTTTCAAACATAACTGGGTATTGTCTCTGCTGTAGGGGGCTGCCAACATCAAGCGCACACAGTTCCATGTTGAAGAGCTTTCCAATAGCTGTGCAAATTACAATGTGTTTTCATCTGCTAAAGCACGTTCAAAGGATGACAAATAATTATCTCTTTGCTTACATTACCTGGAAATTCACAGTGATAAATTCGCTTTGGAAGTTCCCTTTGTTGTGTCATCAAGCATTCACATACCTGAAAGTTAGGGTTTTTTTCCTCCTATTTGTACAAACTAGGGAATGTAATATATGTAAAATATACTTTGCCCAAGAAGGAAGACAAATAATATGCAACAGAATGAAACCAATATTCTTAATTTACATGAAGATTTCTCATACACTTTTATGAAATATTCAGCATTAATGAGCTTCTACCTCTATGTTCCTAACCTCATGTAGTACAAAGCTGTACAGCTAATTTTTTGAAGACACTGACTATAGTAAGAATTATAGCAGTTTTTGGAGTGCCTACCATGTGCCAGGAACTTTATACACATTATTTGTAATCCTCATAACACTGCTCAGGAAAGTTACTCATTTAATGATGAGAAAAGTGATGCTAGGATAAGCTAAATGATTTCTTCAACGCCATGCGGCTAATAAATATTTGCTCTTAGATTTGTACTGTGGGCATTGAGACATCAGAGTTCATGCTCTTTAGAACAAGCCTGTTTATCATGTATCATTTTACAAACCCATCTTATTTTCTCTGGTACAGCAATTTTTAGTCCTAAATATTATTTTGCTGTTCTCATACAAAAAAAGGCCACATGACCCAATGTTTGAATCCAGAAGACCTGGGTGTGAATTTTGACCCCACCATTTATGAATTTGTGAACTTGAATAGGACTCTTAATTTACATAACATTGAATTTCTCTATATGAAAAATGGATATAATAAACATGCTTATGCTATAGGGTCATTGTTTTGATTAAAATACAGTGAGAAAAAATTCTATTAACTCTACTAATGTTAATTAGTTTTACTTCTATTAACTTAGAGAGGAAAATTATACCCAAAGAAGCACAACAAATAGTAAGTATAAGTCAAGTCTTTTTTGGATCCTTTCTTTCTATATATACCAACATGTATAGGTCTCTACATACTTTTTCTCTTATCTCTCAAATGTAATTTAGTATTTGCTAATTAGCAAAACCCAACATTTATCACCCAAGAGGCTTTTATCTGCATAACAGGGTAACCTTTAGTCATCATATATTTCCTTCACTCACCCTCCCAAAATTCACCTCCCACCCCACAGAAGCCCAAACTTCTGTAGCTCAGGATGATATATAAAACTCAGTCATCCAACTGTTTCTTTGAGTCTCATATTTCTGTGGGACTCTCATGTATAGATACCTAATTAAATGTTTTTCTTCCTGTCAATCTGTCTTATATCAATTTAATTCATAGACTAGCCAAACAACAAGCTCAAAGAATATTTATTGAGCAGCCACTATGTGCTATACCTAAGCCACTGGGGATATAGGTACTGTGTTTCCCCAAAACTAAGACAGGGTCTTATATTTATTTTTCCTCAAGAAGATACCCTAGGGCTTATTTTCAGGGGATGTATTATTTTTTTTTAAGTATGGTACTACAATCGACATTTATTCAAATATAGTTAAGTCATCTTCTTCTGGAACATCATCATAACTCTCCAAACCCCAAATTCCATCCTGAATTTCTTGCGACTCTATTTCCTTTAGAACCATTGGCCCCAATCTCTCATGTCGAGCAATAGAGCTCTTGTTAAATGAGCAGGGCTGGCTTATTTATCAGAGATCCTGTGAGCACTGGGTCCAATCTGCACAGTGGAGCAGAAATGATCTCTCTGGGCTCGGTAGGAGACTCCTTGCTGAAGCTTTTCCCCTATCCGCTGGTGTTTGTGGGAGGTGAGAGAGGCCCACAGTGCTGAGTAAAATGGCAGCCACAGCTTTCCTTCTTCCCCCTGGGGACA
Organism: Cheirogaleus medius; assembly: GCA_008086735.1. Classification (NCBI taxonomy): domain Eukaryota; kingdom Metazoa; phylum Chordata; class Mammalia; order Primates; family Cheirogaleidae; genus Cheirogaleus; species Cheirogaleus medius. The sequence goes on along the minus strand of VBSM01000605.1, from coordinate 34,020,548 downwards.
CACAATACCTAAAGCGGAGCGTCTGGCTCCTAACTTCACTGAGGAGAATTTCCCCTCAAAGTCTCAGCTTGCAGCACACACAGGATGGCCGGGACCTGACAGGGGGAGCAGACCTTGTTGGTGGGGCTGCCCGCACCTTTCTGGTCACCTCTGGGATAGTAGCTGTCATGATGGGGCAGATGAGAAGGGCTGCTCATTGTCTTGACCGCTCTGCAGTGAAATGCATGGGTTGTGCACATACACTGTGTAGCCACGCCCATCACTAGGTCTTATTTTCAGGGTAGGGTTTATATTGCACAAATGCTTAGAAATCCTGCTAGGGCTTATTTTATGGGTAGGTAGGTCTTATTTTCAGGGAAACACGGTATAAAAGACCCAGTTTCTGCCCTCAAGAAGTTCACCTCCTGGTGGGGAAGAAAGGAAAGCAACTGTTTCTATCACAGGGTCACGTACCCTGTGATGGACTCTGAACAGTGCAATGCATCAGTATGAAACACAGACTGGCTGACTCTGAAAAGCTGACACTCAAAATGAGATTTGACGGATGAGAGGAAGTAAATCAGGCAAAAGAAGGTGAAGGAGAGGCAGAAGGAGAAAGGTGCATGTGCAAAGGCTCAATGCCATTAAAATGCAGGCCACTCTCTGTTAACTGCAAGTTGTTCAGGTTGGTGCCAGCACAGGGCTCAAAGACAAGTGACAGGAAATCTGAAGAGGTAAGCTCAAGCACCAAGGGACCCAAATTGTCACATGTGATATTGATGTTGGTAAAAGTCCACAAATGATACTGATATACTCAAAAGAGGATAGGAGAGCAAGGGTAGATTTGGAGCACGCTGAGTATTCTAATCAGGGCGCCATTCTAATCTAGTGAGCTGCATCGTAGCACATCTGTTGACCACGCCATCAGATGAAGAGCAGTTAAGTGTGAGGATGCTTACATAACAAGATCAGAAGAGTTTGGTAAAAAGGATAGAAACAGAAAATATCAGACATAGTGGGTTTCACACATGTTGTTTTAAAGTGCAAGAGTAAATTTTTCTTACTGAATGGACAATATTGTAGATTAGGCTAGCTAGGAGGAAGGAGTTTTGCTACAACTTTATGCAATTTTTATGAGATAAGCTCTTCCTAGTTGACTGATGTTACCTTGGCTTACCTAAATGATGAAATAAATACTACAGAAGATGAGCAAAAGAGTGACAAGCAATTGTCTTTCTCAAAATATTTATTTGTACTCTATTGTATCTGCCTAGTTGAAATATATGATTCCTTGAGTCTCACATATATAGAATTTGTGCCTAAAAGTACAGGAAGCATAGCTTTACTCAGAATAAAGTGTTCACTGAGAAAAAAATCTGTCCTGTAGAAGTATTGTAATTAAAAGGAATCATTCTTCTGAAACTTTTCCAATGGAGCAAGGTTCCCAGCCTAAGCTTAAGCTTGTTCACCTTTGAATTCATATGTGTGTTTAAGTCTGTTGGGTTTCCATCCACGAGGAGACATTAGTGTGGGGAAATGAGTAGTCTTTGGAAAAGAAAGAATCTGAAGGAGGCACTCTAGCCTTGGTCAATATTAAAGTCACAGTCTGCAGTCTAAGAACAAAGTAGGGGGACATTTTTCATTCAGATAGTCTTTCAATCCAGACCTCATGAACTCCTGATAGAAAGGGAAATTAAAGCTTTTTAAGTAAAAATGGAATGAATTGTTTCTATAAACATCATCTTAAGGTTTTGGGAATGAGAGATGACATGGATTTGGCACTTAATAGCCAAGTAAGCTGACATGTAAAGTATCTACCATATGCCATGCACTGTTCCAGGCATATTTGAAATTATTATATTCTCACAAGACCCTTATGAGATTGGTATTGTTTTAATTCACATTTTAAGTAAATTGCAACATAGAGAGGTTGAGAAACTTGTCCAAGGTCACACAGTAAGTAAGCAGGAAAACTGAGATTTGAACCCAGTCACTTGGTGTCCAAAGTCCATGCTGTTAAACCACAGTGCAACTAAAAGGTGATGGGGAGAGAAAAGACATCCTTCTTGGATGAGATGCCCTTCAAGGTTTCCAGGGCATTGTCATCATTAACAGCATTTGCAGTCTTGTATCCCATGTGGGCTTTGGCACGAGGAGGGGCTTTGTACTGAAGGACCTGAGAGAACATGACTTCAACAGCCACCAACTTGGGCCAGGAACTGCAACACTGGGCGGTGGGGGGGAGGTGTTGCTGGGGGAGTCAGAGGATTCCTCACAAATGACAACAATGGGAGCTGGGGAAGGACAGAAGGAAAATCAGGCAAGTCATGTAGTTGTTGAGAATGGTATTTGTAAGCCCACACGAGACATTCCCCACTCCAGGAAACTCCCTGAGATATGGAAGAGACATCAAGGGGAGTGGGCAGGCTCCCCGTGGAGAAGAGAGAGGAGCCAGGGGACCACAGTTCATGAAAGTGTGATGACACAATTTTTGGTGCAGCCTGAGAAACACAGGATACATTTGTAATTATTAACTGCAATTATTAGTAGTGTTTGGAAAGTACCAAATGGAAGCCAGGTATGATGGCTCATGCCTGAAACTCCAGAGACTTGAGAGGCTGAGGCAGGAGGATCTCTTGAGCCCAGGCTAGCAACAAGGCAAGACTCTATCTCTTACAAAAAACAAAACAAAAAAGTCCTAAATGGTCTCATGTAGCTAATTCAACTGTGAAACAGTAGAAGCAATGTAGTAAAGTTGTGAGACAATCCAACATAGTCTTGCCAATGAAACTAAAAAAGGATTCAGTTTTAATTCAACCATTGTCCAACTTGCTCAGAAGCTCTCACAAGTCCCAAACTTCTTTATATCCCAGTTTCTTACTGATGAATGAGAGTACCGCAGTTATGTTCCAACTTGTGAAGATTAATGTAAAGATAAGAGCCACAGGAATAACAGAATTATAACACCCCAAATAATAACTTAGACCTTTATATGAAAATTTATTTTTAACCACAGATGTAGAATATTTTCCTTTAAGCATTATTTTGCAATTCTAGTGTGACTAAGAAGGCCATATGCCAAACTAACATTTCCATCATAAGTGGAAATTTAAATGCTGTATATAAATGAGGTAGATGATTCTGTTTCAACTAAATGGACTGTATTGGTGCGTGATGCTGTAGAATTGGCCTAATAAAGCGAATCAAGCCTGGCAAATCACTCACAGAAATAACAGTAGAATTTTAAAATAAAACCCTAATTTTTAAAAGTAAAAAGTTTAAACTCATCCTAAGTGTTTTTTTTTTCATAAAACATGAAATATTGTAGAAAATGAAAAGATGATACACGGTACCTGTGAAATCATAAATTTACAAACTCATTTCCCTAAGAGAAAAAGAATCTTTAACTGGAAGAAGCTTTAAGAATTCTCTTCATCCAGGGTTCTAAGATATTTACCCCATAAAGTCTTACTTAACCATGTCTCTGGTGTCAGAGACTTTATGTCTTGTATCAATCAGGTTGAGGAAACATTCTAACATCATTTTCCTTACTTCCATTCTTACTTGCATTTTTCTATAGGTTTAAGAACCCTCTGGCTTGGTTATCACTGACTTCTAGTAAGATGATACTATTGCAATTGTAACCAAACCTCTATTTTTTAAATATAATAATTATTATTCTCATCATGAAGCTTATGTCTATCTTGCATTGTAACTTGCTGTGCAGAGATGTAAAATATATCTCTATGAGTCGACGGCAGCATCATAAATCCTCTCTTATGGGATATTAATGAAAAGGACTGCCAATGTACGCATTGTGCTAGTTTAGCAAAGGGTGTATAAAATAGTAATAAATCGGTGGCTCCTAACAGCTGATTTGTGGTACTTAACATATAAAATGTGGTCTGTGTCAGATATATAGCTGCAGGTTCTCCAAATCCATCAGTAAGCTGATATACAACAACTACAAAAAAAAAAAAAAATCAGTATATTGATATAAAACTGCCCCCACTTGCCTTATGTTTCCCTGGCCCCTCTACGTGCAGAGACAGTCACTGAAACCATAAAGCCACATCTGTTGGCTGAGTAACGTCTCTCACCATATGGCCATTGGAAAGTATACGGAAAGAGGACTTAACAGGTTCATGGTGGAGGTGGATTCAAGGTATTCAAAATAATGGTTGCTGTGGCCATTTCCCCAAAATACTCATGTGTCATTTTAAGAACAGACACTTCAGTGAGGTACCCAGTTCAATGATCAGTTAGACAATGAGGAGCCCTGTGGATCAATAGATACGTGTTTAGAGCTATGTTGGTTCCCTCTGGACCCCTTATTGAATATTTATTCCATATTCGGCACCTATCTCATGAAATCACAGCCAAACAGTCTTTCAGGGCCTGGCATTTCATAGGAAAGAGAGTATCTTTGGAAACCTAAAGAATAAGACTCAGTGGGGAATTTTAGCCTCTGGCTGGTTTATAAAATAAATACTTCAACAAAGCCATTTGCATAATGAAATTGTATCATCCATAAAAGATTTAGGAAATTGCATCAAATGAAGCTAAACTACAGTTTAAGAATGTATTTTAGGGGGTAGATAAGGGAATCTTCTTAATCCACATAGTTTAATGTTTTGTTTTGTTTTTCAAGAATGGGGTCTCTTTACTCAATTCTGGAATGGAGAATTGCTCATTGGGAAATAACAGCTGTTTGCTCTTGCTATGTGTACTGGTATTCCTGATTTATCTGAGGCAGATTCTAAAACTCCTGGTGCCTTTTTCATTCTTTAACCTTGTAGTTCTTATATTTGGTTAATAAGTCAGTAGGTGATCGGAGTCTTGGGGATACCCTTTAGTACAAAACAAAGAGGGCATCCAGGAATCACCCTGAGCTTCTCCCCTTAAAACTGAGCTGTTTTTTCTTGCCTGAAGATTCATGTTTTCACATACTCAGCTATGCCCTGCCAGGAAAAAGCAGCTGTACACTCCTCATAAACTCTATTATGCATGTACTTGCATTCATGCTAGATTCCAGAACTTTTGAGATATTATTCAGTTTGTTGTTTTTTGGAGATTGCCAAACGAATTTTTTTTTTTGACAGAATTCAAGAAAAGTAGTTAGAAATTTGCATTCTGAGTTTCCTGAAGATCATAATGTAATATCCTCTGGGCTCCCTGAGTCCTAGTCTGTGTGTTAACTTGGTCCCTTGATAAACAAGAAATTTCTTGTCATGTTGGAAAACCTAAAGTCAAAGAATCATAGGGAGCTTTAAATCCTAATAAATGACACAATGAATGTTCTAATGTCAAATAGCCATTTTAATTAATTGCTTTTATTTTCATTTTCTCAGCAGCTCTGGTATTTCCAGATTCCTGAGTGGTTTTGGATCATGCTCCCTCAGCATCAGAGCTGTCACCGTCAAACATTTATTGAGTACTACTGTGTACAAGGCATCATAATTACTTGAGTCCTGAAACTAATCAAGGACCATTTTATAGAATTGAATAACCACGTCTAATTCGTACATAGATCTCCTTTCCATTCTCCCAAATGGAGCCACTTGCTTTTGGCTGCTGAGAGATCTTAGGGAGTCTTTAATCCTTGCTTTCTGGATAAGGGAATGATTAGGGGAAATTGGCTCTTAAAAACTTTACTGATGCCACATTACTAACTGCATCTGGTAGTACAGCCAGCAATTTCAGTGGGCCACTGCAGGGAGGAATTTGGGTCAGCGTCAAATATGAGGAACCATAAAAGGAAATATAACTTTTATTGATCTTGTCAATAGCCTTAGGACTGTAATTCATTCAAAGATATTCCTCTCATTATTTTGAGCTCCCAATGAACACACCATAGATGGGCTTTAGGTCTGGAACTATTATGATTGTACAGTCAAGATAGGGTTGGTTATGCTGCCATAAAAAAGGAAATCAAAAATTTTAGTGAGTTTGTACAACTAAGGTTTATTTCTCACCCAGAGGAATTCTAATGCAGGTCAGGTATAATAACATTCTAAAGAAAGCTGTCCAATCATGCAGGGACTCAGTGATCCAGGCTGTTTTGATCTGTGAAACTGACATATCGACATGTGATGTCCAAGTCATTGCAGTAAAGGAAGAAGGAAGTGGAAAGTCACCCACCAATTCTTAAATACTTTAGAGCAGAAGTGACCAGGGTCATACAACCCATTGGCCAGAACTGGTCACTTGGCCCAACTGCAAAGGCTCTGTGAAATATGGGGAAGCCCATGGATATTTGGTGAAGAGTGAATGTCTCTTTCACAATAATCAGGGATTATTGTGTATGTATTGTGTATGTGTATTGTGTATTGTGTATGTAGGGATGCACTACTTCTGTGTACTAAGGCTAACAGGTAGGCACTAATATTAATCTCACTTTAGATGATGACTATTGAAGCACAGAAAGATAAGTAACTTTTTCAAAGTCACAAAGTGGTTGGGTCAGGGGTTAAACCCAGTCAATCTGGCTCTATAGCACACACTCCTAACAATGACAGTGAGCCATTTGCACAATGTCCACATAAATTCTTTGTGGCATTTGACAAATCATTTGATTTTCCTTAGTTTTACCATTTGTAAACTATAGATAAGGGTATCTATCCATTGAATGTTATTGATCACAAATAAAGATACGTATTGTGCAGATAGAATTGTTACTATTTTTGATGCACCACTAGATGCCAGGGATGTTATTTTTTTATCTATTATAATCCTCATAACACCCCAATAATGATGAGGATAGAGTTGATGATGAATAAGATGATTATGATGTGGTGATGAGGATGACGATGATGATGACATCTCTCTAATTTAAGACTTAATATCATGCTCTGAACTAAGCACTTAACATAAATTATCCCATGAAATCCTCATTATAATACTGTGCTCAAGGTTACACTCCTACTTTACAGAGGAAGACAATAATGTTCAGAGGGCCTAAAATAATTTTACCCCAAGGTCCACAGAGCTAGTAAGTGACAGAGCTGGGATTCAAACCTGTGCTCATTTCTACTATACTACTCTGTCCTCTATCAAATGAGTTATTAAACATAGAAATGTTTGAAAAATAAAACACTACAACTCAAATAGCTTTTTAAAATCTATGGTAGAAGTCCTGTTTTATCCTTATCACTGGAACATTTTCCCTCTTATTACAAAGTGTGTTGCTGTAACATGTATCTGTTCAATAAATAAATGATAGAAATAGAATTTTCTTAAAGATCATGACTGGATTTTTGGCTTAGTCTACAGTTTCCACAGCATGTGACAATCAGACTTAAATTTAAGTCCTGAGTGGAAATATAAAGTTTTGGTAATAGCATCATGCCTTTATATACAGTTCTAGGTGTAAGCTTTGGTTTCTCTCTTGTCCTCATCTGTTTTAAGACATAGGGGTTATTTTGTTCATCGTTATTATTTCATTCCATAAAAAATCTAATTAGTATGTATATCTCTAATACTGTTTCTTAGACAATTTGGTCTTTTCCAAAGCTTCATGTTACTTTCTGTTAAATATATGCTGTTCACATCCTGACACAGTGTCTCTTGTACTGCCATTTTCTATTTCCCTCTGTCTAGAAAAATAGTAGTGTTTATTAATAGATGACGATCTCGCCTGCCACCAAGCTATCCCTGCTTTTATAATTCAGATTAGCTGAGGCAAGAAAAGAAACAGAAAGTATTTTAAAAGGACTGTGCCATGATCAACAACAATGTCTTTGAGGCTTGGTTTTATTTTAATTTTGTTCTGAGACATTAAGTAGCCCATGAGCTAGACAAATTCTTTCTTTACTGTGAGTCCACTGACATTAAATTCTGAGTTGAAATTGTTTTTATTAAAACAAATTTTACAACCTAGGACTTACTAGACTCCTCAAGGTCAGGGACGGTGTCTCACCCTTGTCTCAATCTCTGCCTTATTCTAGTGGCTCATGAATCCAATAGATGCCTGGTAAGTATCTGTTGAATCCTCCAAGTTCTTAGAGGAAAAGTGTTCTGGGTAGGTCAATACATGAATGGAAATGTTCATTCTTTCTCTCCTCTTTACAGTTCTCTCACTTCAGTTTTCCTATCACTATCATGCCAGAACCCAAAGACACCACCTCATCCAAGTATGAACTTAAATATTTTAACTATTTGATTCAACTTCCTTAATTTCATAGTTTTGGTCATGAGTCCTTTTCACTCTGCTCCTGGATCTATGCAAGAAATAGTCCTTCCTTTCCTCCCACTGTCAGGAATTGCATGTTTGCTCCCTCTTTTCTAGAGTGAGTAACTCCTCCCTGCTTTGTCCCTCCCCTTCTTCCAGCCCCAGATTTGCCTTGTCTTTGGGAATATAAAATATTGCTTTGCAAACATGTATCTGAACCTCCCACCTTAAACTTAGGCAAGTGTCTTCTTCAAGTCTTTGTTTCTGCACCCTTTTTCACAAAAAATGATACCCTGTGTAGAAAATGAGACTTCTGTAGAAAAAGTTCAAGCGCAGTTACCAGAGAGTGAGAAAAGGTAAACGCGAAAAACATTATTCTGGAAAATTCTAGATTCCGAAATAACCGTAAATTTATGCAAATGAAGATAAGAGTGTGCTTTTATTCAAACATTTGTCTAATTTCAACCTAGCTACAAACCAGTCAAGGTTAATCAGTTGCCTTGTTCTTAATTCTGTCTTCCCTCAGTTTGTGGCAGAACAGATTTTGCATCTTTGGGATCCTTTATCATGTGCCTCTTATTAGTGGCATTTATTTATGGAAATGCAAAATGCTTTTGCATCACAGTGTGATAAAAATGGAGTTGCATCTTCACTAATTTCTATAAATTTAACTAACCATCATGAGATAATATTTCTCCTTATACTTGTTACATGTTAAACTTTACTTGACAACATTTAAAATTAGAGAGTTCATGAATCTAAGGATCTATTTTCCTTACTTCTAGAATAAAGATCATTCAACTTTTTATTTTGATCTTTTTATTAATAACTAAATTTCAGGTTGGTCCAAGTGCAGTGTTGTTTACAACTAATTGATCACAACCAGTTACAGATTCCTTTGTTCCTTCTCTAATCCCACTGCTTCATTTGACCAGCAAAACAAACAAATAAAAAACTAAAAAAACCCAAAAAAATAAATAATTAAATTTCAATTTACCTAAGTTTATTTCTCTGCCTATTTCTCATTGTTTTTTATGTTTCCTTGACAGTAACATTCCGTGCCTGCTGTTGTATTTGTGGGCAAGAAATGACTCTTCTTCACATTTCTTTCTGAAGAAACAAATGCTGAACACATATCCATTTTAATCATTTGCTATTCACTGAATCCTTCACTGAAGAAATGTAATGTTGACCACCTACCACCTACTAGGCTCTGCCATAGACACTGGGAACAAAATAGTTCCTGCCTTGGTATGTAGTAAAAGGAGACAGATAATAAACACACAGACAAATATATAGTATGAAGAATATAGAGGGTAGCATGAATTATGGAGAAAAGTAATATGGGGTAAGTGGACCGGGTACGCCAGGATAAAAACACATGTATACATTCATCAGGAAGGGTCAATTAGACCAATGAAGAGCTGTTGCAATAATCCTACCCAACTTTCTGTCATTCATATTGAAATTAGAGGACCCAAAGGGAAAGGAGATAAAAAGCACTTTATTTTATTTTGTGTGTATACATAAAGTATGATAATATTTAAATTTCTAGTTTTCCTTGGAAGTTCATACTCTTATTGACATTTTAAAAACATCTCTGTAGATACTGAAAGTACTATGTCCTTGTGACTTTTTATTTAAGAGATTGAGAGAAAAGTAAATTAAGCTAAAAAATATTCTCATATTTTATATATACCAATATATAATATATATATATCAATTGGGAATATACCAATAAATCCATCCATCCCTCCCTCTACCTATCAATCCTAGTGAGTCATTGGTCTAGGGGAGTTATGGCCAGGACTGAGCTCAGAGACCAATAGAAGTAGGAGAAACATTTTCTGGACATTATTAGGAGAAAGTCATTAATTAATTATTTCAAATTTGTTTTAGACTTACCCTGTTCCAGGTACTGTTCTAGGATCTGGAGACTGATAGGCTCCTGGCCTACACAGTGCTTACGTACATTTTAAGCTTTCAAAGCAGGCAACACAGCTCCCCACAGTGAGATCTCCTTTTTGTCTTGGGCAGTGCTCTCCCTGGTAGGTGTTTGAAATTCAAATCTTTGTAATTGATTTTTAAAAATTTTAATAATATATTTTTTTAACCCAATATGTCTAAAATATCACCTCAACATATACTTAATATACAAATTATTAATGAGATTTTTGTATTCTTTTTTCATACTAAGTTTCAAAATCTGGTGTGTATTTTATAATACATCTCAACTTGGATTTATTCCAACCCAAGTGTTCAATAGCCACCTGTGGCCATTGACTGCCATATTGGAAGCACAGCTAGAGAATAGCATGTGATTGGTTTTTAAAGGGCTATTCCCACCCCTATGCATGTACTGGATAGCATGTGCTCAGTTCCTGCATGTAGCTTAACTTATTTGCCCCAGCCCTTACTCACTATTTAGGAATGATCTCATCCTACTTGGTAGCCAGCTTCACCACTCATTCCCTCTTTCCAAATGAACACCTCACCTTAATATATAAAGCAATGCCCTCCCTGTGACAGCCTTGGCACTTTAACAAAAAGATCCTAACCTAGCTTTACTCGGGCTACCTTATGTGCAGATTATTACTGGCCTGATCTGGCTTCCAGAACTTTGCTGTTCTAGTTGTCCCATCTTCTTAGGAATTCCCAGACTCACACATGAGAAATTGTCATGGGGACTAGATAATAAAGAGGGTACCAAGTGTGAGAAAGTTATATCACCTATGTGCTTCTGTGTGTTTTCTATCCTATATTCTCTCATTGATACCCTGAAGGCTACTTTTCTTTTCTGTAGACCACAACAATGTAGAAACAAAGACCCAAAGAAAATACTTACCTAGATTTAGTTCAGACACACATTTGTAAAGCAGTATTTTCCTCAAAGACAGGCAAATCTGGGCTGGGGGAAGGGGAAAGGTAAGGCAGAAGAGCCGCTCACTCTGGAGAGGAAGGAGCAAAACCAACATAAATCCTAAAAATGGGGGGAATGGAAAGAATTTTTTTTTTTTGGCGTAGTTTCAGGAGCAAAGTGGGAAGGACTTAGGACTCAACTGTTCACACATGTGGAACTAACCCTCACTATGCACTCCTTGTGATCCAACATTATCCAATAGTTCTGGATGTTTGGAAACTCCTGACGGTGAGGAACCTGGAAACTTGGGTGAAGATGAAGAGAGAACCCCAGCCCCTGAGTGAGGTAGAACCGAGGAGAACCATTTGGAAATGTTCCAATGAGTCAGTGCAATAATGGACACCTCATCATTGCTACACAAACAGTAAAAAGAAACCTGAAAAAGTAGACTTTGGGTGAGCAATAGGGAAGTCCATCAGTGAATTTTAATGATGTGGAGATACACGGAAAAACTCTAGTGTTGAAAAATTGGGGTGCCTAGCAAAGAAGCAAGATAGAGATGCAGATAGGAGCTGGTGAATGAATCAGAAACTTGATGTGTTAGTTAACATGGCTTGGATACAGCAACAGAGTCCCCTAATTAACATTGTCCCTTAAAACATTCTGGCAATTACTATTTACTTGGCGAGATGCCTGGAGTTAGGCAGTCCCAAAGATGGTCTGGAGATTAAGGTTCCAGAATCTCTCCACCCTTCCCACCCTCTCCATCTCTGCCATCTTCCTCGTGTTGGCTTTGGCACGCTGGTTTATTGCCTCCAGGTCTCAAGTTCGTTGGTTAAGTTCCAAAAGAAATATCCCAGACACACCAGCTCATACATGGTCTGAAAGTGAAATTATAGAGAAGTGGGCAATGGTTTGTTACTATGAGCCTCTGTTTTTAATTGTGGGGGAAAACTATTTCTGAGAAGCTCACAGGAGACTTTTCTTACATATTTTTGGCCAGAATTAAGTCACATATTCCTTCTAGCTGGAAGGAAAATTGGACACATTTAGGTGCCCAGGGACAGTGGGATTTGGAGTTGTTTGGGGGCAACACTCAGACACTTAAAGTGAGGTGCAAGCTCAGGACCAAGCATGAGCCTGACTTAATCCCAAATCCCACAGTGAAATTGACTGTGGACTCCTTTTATTTCACCTGGAGACAGACTCTAGACTGAAATCAAACCTAGAAAGGGGTGGCTAGATGCCTTTGGGTGAGGGGCAAAGGGAAGTCCTGATGAAATCATTGCAGGCAATAGGACCAATTTTGAGAAGATTTGAATGCCAGGAAGAGGATTTTTTTTTTTACTTTATTATATGGATACTGAGAATCTATTAAAGGTGTCAGAACAAAGAAGTGACAATAAGAAATTTTAAAGTAGTAGCCATGTGCAGCCTGGGTGTGAGCCTAGATTAATCAATGCTATCGCCACTGGGATCGCCTATATGCACTGCTTTCCTGCATACCCAAAATAATAGACAGCAAAATCTGCTTGATGTGGACTATACAATTCACAGAATAACTGAGAGCAAAGTCCACAGCACCTAGGAAGAGTGTGAGGAATAGGCGTGTTGGAGGCTTTCAGACTGGAAAACTTCTGGTTCACTAAATGTAAAAGTTGACCAGTTATGAAGAAGCACTTCACATAGAAAGATGAAAGAAGTAAAAGAGATTACAACTGATTATTCTTTAATTTTAAAAATGATTATGTCACAAAAGAGCACAAAGGGATTAATGGAAAATGGAATTTGAGTAAAATAAAATCTCTTAAATTAGTTCTATAAAGATAAAAATAGTAGTAAAATTGAGATATCATCCCTGAAATTTATATCTCTTTTTTAAGTTGAGTGGCTTTTAATTTTCAAGAATAACCACAAGAGAAAAGTTGTAACAACATAGCCAATAAATATTTTTATGGTTTTGCCCTCTCTGTCTTCAGGTAGAAAAAAAACTTGAGCTTAATTATTCTATAATCATTATGGCTTTCTCAGTCCTATTGCTCTTTGACCTTATGCCAGATTCTCCCTGGACAGCTTAATATTCTCTACCATTTGAAAATCGAATTTCCCACATTGCTTTTAAGAAGGTCATATAGCTATAGATATAATCACCTGATTAAAAAACCTTCAGCTTCAGTGTTAAAAGTATACTGTTTGTATCTTCTAATGGGATGAGTTCGGATGATCCCAAGCAATATTTTTAAACTGTCACTTAATCCTTCAGAGCTAATAAGCTGTTCTACAAGATCATGGTTATTATCCAAAAGGTTGTGTAACTTATCTTAGAAAATGCCTTTTTTTTGCAGTATAATTGATGTTAATAAATGCAGTATCTTTAATATTAGGATAAATTAATATCAATCTTTAAAATAGTAATTTACTATAGGATACAAACCAAAGTTTAAAAGATACATTTCTAGTTTACCCTTAAATAAAGCAAACTAACATTTCTGAAGCATCAATGCCCATTTATTTTATTTGTTTTAACTGGGTAGCTTTTATTGCTTTTGACCAATGGTCATCACATGGTGTTTGGTGTAAGGAGCTGAGTACAATGTGAAATTTAGAAAATTTGGCACAACGGTGATTTTTCTAAGCATGAAAATATGTAACATGTCAGAGATAATAATCTAATAGGAATTATCACAATGTTTTACTGGGTCAGTTCAATAACCTAAACAAACTTAGCTCTGATTTTTAAACAGCAGATAAAAAATAGTAGATGCTAAATATTGCATACATATCTATACTAAAGAGTGAGCAACATCTTTTTCAGAATATTATTTAAACTAAGCGTTACCCCAAATGTTATTGGATCCAGAAACTGTAGGATAAACCTGATATGAAAGATACGTGGCTCAAATATTTATAAAATGCTTATTTGCTAGACTAGGGGAGACTGTCTTGAATTATGCCTAAAAGGATGGTCTAATAAAGCTCTCAAGAGATGTTTGAGCTTGGGAAGTTATAGTTTCCAAAAAGATTGTCTCCTCTGATTATTTCAAAAGAATTCCAACAAAGTAAGAAAAACATGTTCTGTTTTTTTTTCCATCCAACTTATTGTGTAGAAGATTTGGGTTGACTTTCCACTTGTGAAGATTAATGTCTATGCATCACAAACAAACAAAAAATTTGTTCGGCTGCAGAAGTAAAAGACTTCTGTTCATCCTGGCTTCATATATGCAAAGTAACTGGGATGCTTGGTAGAAAGAACCAAGGCATTTCTTAATCTCTGTCCCAATACTGAATCTGAGTTATTTAGACTTAGGTTCACCCAGGATAACTTCAGGGGAGAATATCAATTCCCAGCAGAAGATTTACACTTGGCCGTCTCATGACTTCTACACAGAAATCCAAATCTAAACCTTGGCCTCAGTTTCCTTAACTTTTCCTCAGTTTCCTTAACTTTTCCAAGTCTGCAAGTGAAAAAATTTACTGCTGCTTTCTCATTCTGTGTTTTTATTCCAAAACTGCAATAATTATCAACAGCAAGAATACATTTAGTCTTAATAATTTTGTGTTAATCAAGGCAAAGTTTTGATGTATAGGTTTCAGAGAAATCCCAATTTTTGCCTAGACCTCATGAAATAAAGAATTCACCTAAGAATAATTTTATTTTTTCCTTAATCCATAATAACAATGTCAGAAAATTGGGAAATTATTTTGTAAGATTTCCTGTTCTGCAATGTGTTTATGTCATCTCACCTCTGTTTGTTTTACAGAGAATGAAATTTGAGGGCCTGGAAATTTAGACACTACAGACTACAATTCAGCAATGTACAAACACTGAGCAAAAGACCTCCCAAGTCCAGCCCTTGGTGTTTACACACAACAAAACAGAGCCTTTGAGAGTTACAGCGATTTGACCAGAGGCACAAAATACTAGTAAACAGGATGGACCTAAATTTGAGTCTTCTGACCCTTAGTACAATACATTTTTCACAATTGTCCCCAGTCTCTTTTGCTGTACCACCACCATATGGATTAACATTTAATAATGGCATTTACACTTCTGTTTGGCTTGATATAAATAACACAATTTTTAGTCTATTCTTGTGCAACTTAGTAATCAATTTTCTCAGCTGCAGTTAATCAGGATCTGAGTAGACATTGCAATTTTGACAATGTTGGCAGGAAATAGCACACAGTCAGTAGCCAGAGAACAAGACTATGGAAGGCAGCTAGACAGAAGGCACAATACACCAACAGTATAATAAGCCTTTTTGTTCCCATCATTCTCACCTCCCTGAGAGGGGAAAGAGAATGTTAGAAAGCTAACAATATCTTCCATATTTTGAGACTCTAACAAGTACTCTTAAATATAATGACTTTAAGACCAATGGACTAAAAAAATTTCTAGAGCTCTAATAAAGAAACTGATAGATTCATGAAACGGCTAATCAACATCAAGCAGAACAAAAATTAATTCCATGAGATTAAGCAATTGATGAACATAATGTTTTAATGACTTTTATTTGAAACGCTGTTTGTTCTTTATTTAAAGGTTTTATTTTCCAGATTTAAGGCAATTTTCTCCCTCAAGCTGTCTATAGTTTACAGCAATTAGGTAAAGTATATTTTTGTGAACAAAAATGGAAGCATTTGCTTTTTCTCCCTACTTGATCCCTCCAAAATTCAGAAAATATCCGTGAGTATTCTTATGGCAATATGGTTATTTGCATAAATTCAATAAGAATCTGCTCTCTTTATAACAGGATACAATTGGAAACATTGATTTTATTATGGAGGCTTTGACTAGAAGTCATGTTTTAGAATGTGCATGGATTGCCTGACTTCAACGGTTTCCAGCCTTATACTGAGTAGAACTTGTCACCGCTGACAGACCCAGGAACCTTAAACTGGGTAAAATCTAAAGTCTGTCTTAGTTTGGCTTCATAGCTTCAAAAAGTTTTTAAATCTGAGATTTCTATGTGATCAATGTCAAGAAAAAAAGTTTCTAAAAGAAAAGCTATAATACACCTGGTATTAGACGGTAGTACTAAGCATTGTTTTCAAGTTCTTGTTATCTACCTTCAGACTAGACTAAATCTTAATTCTTCCAGGTTCCTCCAATCCAACTTTCTTCCATGGAATTATTAAAACCAAGATAAGACCTGCTCTGTTTTTGAAGCCCTATAAGGTGAAGCTAAATGAATTTTAAGGAGCAAATCTTGTGCCTGATGTATGGGCCACAGAGAAAGTTCACTGAACTGCCCACAGCCATGACCAGAGATATTCAGACCATAAACCAGGACAAGAAGCTGATGATTTTATGCTGCAAGTAGCTTTTTCCAAGACATGGAATAAGACTCCATATCATAATGAGACTCTTACCCCTCGTAATGCTACCTTTTTCACTTGGCAGAATAATGTTGTAATTGAAATTTCACAGTCAGTAGCTTCTGGTGATAAAGTGAAAGAACCAACCTAAGAGATCCTCTAGTCCACCTATTGGGTGACTTTGACAACATTACTAATACGACTGTTATTCACACTCTGCCTCAATTCATCCAGTCATGGGTACTAGGTGATAAAATTGCTCTACATTAGCTATTGGTTAAATAAGTAAATGTCTGTGCTATTGCTAATAATACATGTTGTACCTGGATAAATTCCTCTGGAAAAGTTCAGACTCACATACACAAAATAAGAAAACAGGCTACGTGGTTACACCAGGTGTCCCCTAATTCCCCATGGTCATTTGATGTATTCAATTGGTTGCCTTTAAGCATAAGTTCATGACTCAAAATCATTATGCAAACTGTGTTTTCCATATTACTGTTTATTTTACTTTGTATTTTTCTCTTTAATCTTCGTACCTATTACTTACCACATTTCTGAAGAAGTAGAATTCCTAACAGAATAATGCTGGCCCAGAGCTTTGAGATGATAGCCAAAAGAGTATAGAATAGACAAAATTGAACTTAACAATGGACTGCAGGTAGACTTAGCCTGAGAGCCATTCCTTCCAAGTCTACCTTGTTGCTCAAATGTGTCCCAAAGTTTTTTGACACTGACTCCTAGCCATCATTCACTCTCCCTACTGTGGGAACAGACCGGCAAACTGGGACAGGTCCATTCTGGCACCAAGGGACAAGCAAAATCTAGCTACAAGATGATTGATTAGCCATGGTTTGGGAGAAAGATCTTGATCAAAAGGGGAAAATGTGAAAGTTGTCGGAATCAAAATTGAATTACTTGTGCTAAAAATCCTGACCAACAGAGCCAGAGAAGGCCAAAAAGCAAAGGATCTCATGCATGAATGCTTGTTAGCAAGAACTATCGCAAAAGATTCCGCAAAGACTGCAACCTTGCACAAAGGCAATTTTATACACACACGCAAAAATACTTTTGTGAGCAAGAACATCTGCCTTGACACTGCATGTAAAACCTCAGACTGGCACTATTCTTATTACTGATCTTTATAGCCAAAGATAATTATTTCAAAACAATTAAGTAATCCTCCTCACTTTTCCTGTAAAAACTAGTGTCTTTCCTTACCTCCCTGAACACACACATGGTTTACTATGGGACACGTATTCCCCTTGCAATGCCCTATTCCTGCATAAACATCATTTTCTTTTAGAGAAACTCTCTCTGTTTATTATTGAGGTTGATTATATATATATATGTATATATATATATTCACTTTTGGTTGTATGAGTTCTAGGTTCATCCTTATATCTACTATTAATAAAGACCACATAGTCCCCCTTAACAACCTGGAGTGAAAACATTTTAAGGAAAGAAAATATAGAAAAACTTAGCTACTACTACAGGAGGAATTTTCTAGGTTAAAGCACTGTCTGGTGCCAGAGAAAATAAATTTCTAGCTACTTGCTGAACTGTATCTTTCTGACAAAAATACTTCCTTTAGTGGTCTGCTGAACACCTTGGTCCCCCGCATCAATTTGATCATGAACCTTTGATTTCTCTTGGTCTCTAGAGTCCCTTTTTAGTGTCTGCTTGTTCTTCAAAAAGCAACTATTTGGGGCATAGTTAATCATTTTGGGGCTTTATTTTGGGGGTCTATACTCTTTATTCCCTTTCACCTAATCTCTACAATATTCTTCCCCATAGCTGATACTTGATCAGCTTCTAGTCACTCACTGGGACTTTGTATTTTGTTTTGTGAAGATACACTGAAGATTGAGCCAAATGTTCCTTGCCTTAGTTAGTAATCCCTTTCTGGTTACCTATAAGCATCACAACAATGTTCTAAAACAAGCTAATGTTAACCTTGTTATCATAAAACCACTGCCCTAAAATATTGGGCATAATTAGTGCTTCATACGTACAAGACAAATGTTATACATTGAAATATTGAACAAATTCCCTCTAGTTTTACAACGTAAATAATGAACAATTCTTTGCCTTTTAATTGTGCCACAGATGGAACAAAGAAACAGATATGAAAATACAGCATCAATCTTAACTCTACGAAAAAGCATAGTCCATTAGAATTTTTATCAAGGAGAACCATCCATGCAATTTTCCTATGCCAAGCAAAGCCATTACTTTATATGAGAAAACCGTCCAGAGGAAAACTTGTCCTCTTCCAGCTTGGGTCCAGTGTTTGGGAGCTTGCAAATCAACTGACAGTAGAAAGATTAAAAGGAGAAAAAACAAGGTTTATTTACACAATACGCAGTGATGAGTAACTCACTCAGTAGCCAGATATAAAGGGTTTATATACAAAATTTAACAAAGTATATGTGTGGGGGAGGGAGAGCTTCAGTGAGAAAGTATGGAAGGTTCTGCTGGGCTTTTGATGCCAATGGAAAAAGGAAGTCTGTCTCTATGGCAGCTGAATTCGCAGGAAACTCCTTTGGCAGGGAGTTAATGGCAGCTATATTTTCTGGGGTTTCTGCTTTAGTCAGACAAAAGAAGTTCAGATGTGATTTCTTTCTGCATCTTATTTAAGCTCAAATGTTTTCCTTTTAAAATGATATTTATACCAATTCTGGAGGTCCAAGTGGATCCCCAAAAACTATAACTCTGTTCTCAAATGCACAGATCTAATAGAGCAGGGTACAGTAGGTTATGAACATTCATTGACCTTCATGAGTTTACTCATTATAAACACAGATTTGTCCTCACGGCTTGACTGATGATCGTGTCTAAACCACATTGTTGTAACCAGCTCTATGATCAAATATTAGTGGCCCCTATGTGTTTTTTTTATAATCCTCTCCCTTAACTAACTACTTGATCTTTTCAGTTTTTTTCCAGAAATGGTGGGTTTTCTACAAGATAAAGGAGTTGAAATTCTGAAGGCCCCGGGGTAGACCTCTAGACTCACGTTAATACTCACCTGACCCCAATACGTGTAGTCCCTTATTATTGCATCATGACCTGCCCCAAGGCACATAGCCCATCCTTAAAAAGCCCAAGATCTCCATTAGTCAGGGAGAGACAGATTTGAGGCAGTTTCTCCCATTCTCCCGACAAGACTTCTTTCATATTAAAAAATTCCTTTCTTCGTTGGCACTCTTCATTGTCTCAATAACTGGATCTTTGTGCGAGGAGCAACTGGACCTAGGCCAAAACCCCCTTGTGGTTTTGCTAACATTGTAAGATGGACTTGGGAAAAGAGGAATCTCATGACGCTATCAAGTAGGGAAAAATAATATAACATCACCAACAAGACTACAAAAACTCACATTGCATGATGGTGGGCATTAAATTTCATATTCATCTACCTGTAAATTTGATTGATTTATCCCTGCTACAGCATCTATCTGGTTTGAATTCTGCCATTCTCTGGTTTCTCCCCTTCAAGGCCATTTTAATTTGATGTCAGTTTAATAGAAATATTTGGAAATTGGAGGAGTATACAATTGTTCTGCATATCTCCCCATAGAAGGGAAATATACTTTCATGTTTTACAAAGGAATGAACTACTAAATTATTTTCATAAACTTTTAGATGGGATTCTTAGAAAAAAAGAAAATGATTTAAATACTTTTCAAATTCCTTGTTGAAAAAATTATTTTATGAATAAATTATATTTCTTTAATATTTCTTTTAAAATAAGAACAAATGATTCCTAGTTTCTGGATTTTCAAAGTGAAAACAATTTGAGTTTATAGTTCATAAATACGAGCCTAAACACACTGTCACCAGCATTTTCATGCAGCCACTTTTAGCTCATATGAAAAAACACAAAAAATCACAGCTCATTTATTTAAAAATCTCCATTAAAACCACACCCATAAAAAGTCTTAATAGGAATCCCATAGCTCTTGAGCATACCTCCAGGATAGTTTTAATGATTTATAATGCCCTGAGAGGTTGAGGTCTATATATGAAATCTTAATTCTTGCTCTGAGCCTTACAGATTTTATCCAAGAACTAATAGTGTTAGTGTAAACATACCCTAAAGGGTCAGACTTGCTAATGCACATTTAATTCTTTCCATGGAAGACCATCTCCCTTGAGAAAACTATCTAATCATAAAAGTAACAAAGATTTGCAGCAAGAGTCTGACACTGAATATAGAATAAATAAAGAAGAGGATAGCCAGGTTTTGATCACAGCCCTTAACAAAATCCCTTTACCGCTGGGATTTTTGGTTAACTAAAGCTCATCACGTCTAATCCGGAGAAATGCAGAAAGCCCTGAGGCCCAAATAGGAGAAAGTTATGCGGCCAATGTGGTAAATACATCTCTGAAAGGAGAAATGCCATTACTTAGGGAATGAACTAGGAAGAAATTACTGCTCACCAAAATTCTGATGTCTTAAAAAGAAACCATTATTATTGTTTATATTCTCTGAGGGTACCTTCTCTTTTCTAGGCTTAACGGGAAAGAAAATTTTAGCAGCATAATTCAACAGTTGTACATTGTATTCTTTTTTATTGCAGGGAAACAGTATTCCTCAGGAGTTTTGTAACATGGTCTCTAACAATATTCACTCATTTAGTAAGACAGTAATAAATAGCTATTCTGAGCAAAAATCTCACTAGCGTATTGGAAATCATGGTAAGTGAGCAATGAATGCTGATTTGTTGGTGGTAACATAGTTTAGAAGTTTTGCCTTAAGAATGGTCTAAGTTAACCTCATCAACATTAGCAAATGTCCATTTGAGGTATAGTTTGGTTTTTTTTCCTATCTGCAGATACTGGTGAAGAATAAAAATTGTTTTACTTAGTGATGCTTATTCTCTTTTAGAGAGATATTATTGCCATAATCACAAATTTGGATTTATGTGGATAAAGGGACTCTCTGCCCAAACTTGCATAAATGAAATCATCTAGGTATGTACTTTATACCTCCCCTGATTCCTGAAAGGGCTGAGTAATCCTTCCTAGACACTTGGTTCACATTAGGGAGGAGGTGCCATGAAAAACATGCCAGTCACCCCGACTTTTACTCACACTGGGCTTTGAGTCACTTAACGCACAATTCAGGCATCTATCACATCCTTGACCAGCGATATTATAGCCAGTTGTAAAACAGGACACTTTCAAAATAACTATATTGAATAAAGTATAAACTATTCCACTTGAAAATAAACTTTATTTTCTTAAGGCATACTACTGGCATGTGAGGAGCTTGTTTTCTTCTTGATGCTGGCGAATTCAAGAAACAGTTCCATTCTTTAACATACTCTTAACATGCCTTTATTACTCATGTCTTTAACATTTACTTCTCCAAAGTAGTTAATTAAATACTTTGTCACGTAGTTAATTAATTAAAGTTAGTAAATGACTTTAAATAACGACAGCAATTGTTTAATTGTAACTGAAAATTTACATGGATAATGTCAGAATCCTATTTAACTAGAAATAAAATTTCCCTGCTTTTTGGAAACCTGTTTTTTCCCCCAGAAGTTACAGAGGTTCTCATGGGGCCCAGTGAAGTGTGTGCCACAGAAACATGGCACATCCACATCCCATGTATAGTCACGTCCGTTCTGACAAGTGCCTCCCAGACCAAAGGACAAATGCATGGCCAGCCATGCCTAGGGATATTGTGTTCTCCTGTACTCCACCTGCTATGTCCTTGGCAGCTTAGATCTCATAGGAGAGTTTACCCACCTAAGTGCATGGCTTTGGGGATTTTATTTCTTTTACTCATTTAGACATAGTTGGTAGTCAGTGGATATTCTTCTATTTTAAATTAGTATATGCTAACGTCTTTTGCATTTTACCATCTGATTACTTTTGTACAGGAAAAGATGAACCTTGAGTCCTAATGAACTATCCAATCACCCAACAACCAGGCAATCTCCGGTTCTCTGAGGTACAAGGCAAATTTCAAATCACAAGTTCCATTTGGTTTAAGAGAACTGAAACAGACTGGTGTGTTTATTCCCTAGACTTCACTTTGTTTCTGTGAAAGGTAATGCATTTTTAATATACAATTAAATGTTATGATAAAAAATACATAAGCATATAATTCTGAACTTTCCTACTGCTAAGTGAATTCTAAGTTTATTTTAAATAGCTATTACGCTGAATATAGTTGTAATATTATAGAATGATCCTACTGAAAATTATTAAATGATCTGCTCTTTGTGATATAGAAGTCACCCTAAAGTACACATTTACATTTTAATTATTCATATAACTAACATTAAAACCCATTATCAATTGAAAAGAATAACAAAGCTAAATTCTAGCTTTATCTGCTGCAAAGAGAGAAAACAAAATCGAGACCTCTTTTATCGATACATGATAATTGTACATATTTATGGGGTATGTGTGATATTTTGATACATGCATACAATATGTAATGATAAATGTGTAATGATCAAATCAGGGCAATTAAGATATCCATCACCTCAAACATGCATCACTTCTTTGTGTTGGGAACATTCCAAATATTCTAATCTAGGGATTTCTTGGTTTGCATGTGGATTTGGGCAATTCTTTATCTAACTCAATTTTCTCATGGAGAGGATGGAGTCGACTCATAAGAATCAACAGCTGAATATTTCCTAAGAATTTACCAAAGAACTGGGGAGGTAAAAGTGCCTCTTCCCTGATTAAATCAGGATTCTTCAGGGATCTGTTCTCATATTTTCCTGCCAAACAGCTCTGTGTGGGTCAATGATTGGTCTTTGGTCTCTTGTACTACAACTCTTAACCCTCTGTGGAAGAATGTCATGGGGCAATGGCTATGAATTCAAAGTGGAAAGCAAGGCTACTCCTTAAAAGGGGAAGGAATTCTAGAAGCATTCTTTTCTCTCTTCTCCAAATTCCAAGGCTTCTCAGTTTATGTTTGCAAAGATTGAGAAGAATTTGAGTGGAGGGGAAAAATTACTTATTATAAAATAATAATTTGGGACTTAAAGGAGAATAAAATATGGTTGATTTTAAGTTTGTTGTTATTGTTACTAAAACAGCTCATTTGTTCAAAACAAACTTCCAGGACTATAGCATAAAATTAATATCAAGAGAAAGTTTGACTGAAAAAAAAAAAGCTGGCAGATACATGTAAAATGAAGAAGTTCTCATTTTAGAGATGAGTAGAACAAACAGAAAAATATGTAATTGTTATTATACATTCATACATTAAAGTATGAATTCCAGCTGCGAGAGGTATTAGTTGTCCATGTTCCAAGCAAACATATCCTTGTCTTCCTTTCAGAACACTCTTTGTTTAATCTCTCTGGAATTTTTGTTTCATTCTTTAAGTCTTCTACCTCAGTTGCTAGTGGACAAGGTTTCTCTTTGTCTTTAGCTGGATTATTTCTTTCTTACAGAGAAAGAGAAACAATGGTGCTTTTCTTTATTTCTATTGGAAATGATTCCAGCCTGGTTATCTGAAATCCACACCTATGACCCCAAGTAATAAGCAGTAATATGATTATAACAAAAGCACAGCAAGAATAATTAAAAACTAAAAATATGTTATTAGCTACCTTTATAAAAATAAGTGTTAAATAGAGAAATCAAAAGGTCTGAAATTGCTTAGTAATCATCCATTCAATCCTTCATTATTTATTTTAAAAATACATGTTATTTTAATATATAAAATTCTGCAAAGCATTTAATGAAAAAAGTCACCAAATATGATTCTCTGTGTGATTGTGTATGCATAAACAAACATATGTAATGAATGGAAGAAAAAGGCGAATCCTTAGCAAGAAAGGAGGGAGTTCGCAGGTAAAGTTGAAAGTTAAACTTTAATGTTTTTAGAAATTTGAACAATTATACTGTATTGTCATATAATTTTATTTAATTAAAGCAGCTAAGAGGTTCAGGACTTAAAAATATTTGCTTAAACTAAAGATCAAATTTATAGAAATAATAATATTTAACAGATTT
This sequence comes from Cheirogaleus medius, assembly GCA_008086735.1. NCBI lineage: Eukaryota > Metazoa > Chordata > Mammalia > Primates > Cheirogaleidae > Cheirogaleus > Cheirogaleus medius. The sequence continues at coordinate 33,996,222 of VBSM01000605.1, read as the reverse complement.
TAGAATATAAGTAAGATTATAGGTTTTAGCAAATAAAAATACAGGACACAAGTTTGAATTTCAGATAAACCATAAATAACTTTTGTATAAGTATATTCTAAATATTGCATGGAACATAATAAAAAGACTGTAAAGCAGTTGTGTTTTTGTGGAACAAGGTTGACTCCTGGCAGCTGGAATTTGTATTTCTACAACAGACACATAATTACTTAATTACTTATCCTGTCTATTCATCTTTAAATGAAAACTCTCTTATTTTATATAAATATTTTTCAGCATGGGACATTCTTATATTTAAAATTTTTGTTGCTTATTTTAAATTCAAATTTAACTGGACATTCAGCATTTAATTTATCTTGGTAACACCAAAAATTGCTAAAGTTACTTTTAATATCAGGGACTTGAATGTTAACTTAAACAACAGGATCCAAATTTTATATAATTTGGAGTATTTAGCATTGAAAAAAATGGAAGTTTTAGCCTAGGAGAGGTTTATCAAATGTAGTTATGGTCAATGCTTAGTAGAAACATTTTTCATTATATCTGAATTTTAACTCTTTTCCAACCTTAAGTGCCTAATCTCAATTTTGTAAAAGTACTTTTTGACCTTGAAATTTGGAGATCTGGAGAGGAAAATAGTTCTTAATAAGCTTGAAATATCTGTGTTTCCCTCTCCACATTTTTCCACACCATCCTAATATGTCCTCACGTAAGATACTCAACCCAACCTATCTTCAGTCACTTTCTCTCTGCCTGGTTGTACATGGTTCTCCAGGCTGTTCCTCAGGGTCCAGGGTCTTCAGAACAACCCTCAACTCTGCTACTTGCACTCCACGAATTCTTCAGATCAGCAGTGATGAGAAACCTGGCTGAAATGTTTATAGTCAGGTGATCTCTCCTGAGGTGTTGATTTGTCTATATCTCCAATTACTTAATATAACTGATGTGATTAGGAAAAATCTTAATGTCCATAAAGAGCCATCAAATCACTCCACTGCCCTTTGCTTGGAAAAGACCATCACCAGCCATTTGATAAACCATAATGTAAATACCATAGATAAATTCTAGAAACCCTCTGGAAACCCTCATTCAAGACATCAAAAATAAAAGCTGTTGGCACTTGAGGGATGAAATTCATTTACAACAAGCCTATTCTTATCTCATCTTAGAGTCACTCTAAGAGGTTTCCTGAAAGTAAGAAGTGTGTCAGAGATTCACTGCTTAGGTGACTTAGAGGTTTAGTACACACCAGAGCTGACCCTATAGACCACTGTGAATAGGACAGAAAGAAAATTAAACTTTAAGCCATCCACATAGGAGTGTGAAATTATCTACACAAGATAATTTATTTGATTATATATTTGTGTTTTCTTCCTCTTTCGTATGCACACATATGTACACATACCCACCCACACTTAGAATATAAGATCCATGAAGGTCAAGACTTTGCCTTAATTTCAACTCTATCTTCAGTGCCTGGAACAGTGTCTGGCATAAGGCAAGATCTGAGTACATGCTTTTAAATAAATAGAAAAATGGATGAATGGATGAATGGACAAATTATTAGTATTGCCTAAACAGATAAAATGCTGTTCTTGTAAGCTCTTTAGTAGTCTCCAAAGAAAGATAGTTTTTCTTGGAAGTTTCCAGTTAGACTGTAGAGCAGAAAGAAAAAAACATAGATTTTTCTTATCCTGTCAGAAACAAAAGTCTGTTAAAAAATTTCCAAGCCATAGGGCAGAATTTCCCGGCTGGCAATGGAGGGGCTAGAATCGGTCTGCTAAGTTTGGTTTGACAAACACAGTATAATAAAACAGAAAGTTTATATTTAAAAAGCCTCCTGGTTCGCTTTAAAAATCAGAAAGATGTGCCATACCTGGTTACACCTTCCTACCCAGCAACAGCTTGGTGGAGCTGGGCAGGGGCCACCCCTTTGGGCAGTGCATCCCTGACACAGTTCACTGTGTTCTCCTCTGCTCCAATTATCTTGACCATTTGCTTTCTATAGTTAGTTAGGTTGTCTTCTGGTCCTAGGAGACATTTGAGTTCATGACTTCTAATAAAGGTTTGGCTCATTCTGTCTACATTCTTTTCCCTTTCCAGAAAGCATAAGAAAACATTCAAATGAAAAAAAGATTACACAAATCCCCCAAATTAAAACTAACTGCCAACCTATTCAACAATCTTAAAGGAATTCCACCAACGAGAGAGCAAATGGATCTGGACTGAAAGGCAAGGAAAGAGCAAAGTCCTATAAACTATGCAATTGGAGATAAAATGGAAATTCTTATATGAAAGAAATTAGAAAGGTAGGTTGTCATGCCTTCACCATCTTCCCTGGGCTCTGATATTTAAAGTATTAGAGTGGGCTCAGGGCAGCTTCTCCTTTCCTGCATGAGCACTTCTTTTGGAGACATAGTGAAGGCATTCCAACCTCTTGCTGCCCATCAGTAACTTCCTTTTTGTATTATTCATTGGCAGCCACTCTCAGGAAACTGCTGGACAGGTGATTGTCATGACACTAGACCCTGGGGGATCAAATTCCTCAAGAAAAGGAGGGAATGAGGGCAGCAATGGGAAGGGCCCTGGTCACAGTGCTGCCTGGGAATAGTGGCTCTTCATGTACTCTACATAGTCACAATGTCATCAGGAAGGATAGAAAGATGTATTAATAAAAACTGCAATTGAAGAATTAGAATACATATTGTAGACCAGTTAAAAGCAGAATGTTGAAACTAAGAAACATAAAATTACATAGCTATTGTGGGTTTCTCAATTTCTTCTTGAATGTTAGTCAAGTTTTGCTTTGTATATTTTACAGCTATATTTTAGGTGCATACATGTTTAGAATTGTTATGGCAACTTAACAATTCTGTGTATATGGAAATGTTTAATATTACATTAACCCCCTCTCTCTCTAATAATTTTCTTTGCCAAAAGCCTATTTGAATTTGTAAGAGTTATTTCTATATTCTAGAGACAAGTGCTTTGTCAGACATATGTATTGCAAATATTTTCTACTGGTATCTGGCTTGTTTCCATTTTCTTGAGGGTGTTCTGATGAGCAGAAATTTTCAATTTTGATAAACTACAATTTATAATTTTTCTTCTTAGAATCAGTACTATGAGTCCTAAGAAATTTTTGTCTACCTTAAAGTCAAGAAGATATTATCCTGTGTTTTCTTCTGGATGCTTTATTCTATTAGCTTTTATATTTATGTTTATTATCCATGCTGAAATAACGTTATGTATCATGTGAGTTGCTTTTCCTCCAAAGTCATATTATCTTCTTGATTTCTTTTTGTACTTCAGTGGCCTTCAAGTAGTTGTTTTGTTTATTTATTTGTTTTTTTAAATTTTATCTAGTCTGTAATTATAATCAATAGTAGGATTAATGCAATTGAAGCTAGTTCACTATTACTGAAAACTTTTCCAAACACAACCATCCTCTTCATGTCCTGGGAGCTTGGTGATAATGCCCAATCAGGTAACTCCTTCTTTTGGTATCCTGCCAGATTAACTTGTATCAGCAGCTGTGCCATGCTCTGAGAGATACATCCAATTGTCAAACCTCCCATTGGTGGGGTCTTTGAGAAACATGAAAACTTTTAGTTTAGGTGGTGGAAAAGTATGTGTCTTAAAAAGAGGCCAAGCAACCCTACCTTAGAGTGTAAAGAGAGTAGTCTATTGCTATCATGAAAGTAATCTTGTCATTGATTACACAGGGTATATCTATAATGATTTATTCATTTTTCATTGATTGATAGTAATCTTTCAGTTGCAATAAACCCTTTAAATAGCAATGAGATAAAAAATTACATGTTTAATGAAAAATTAAATAGTGAATTTCTAGTTCTTAAGACAGTTGATGATAAGTAATTTGTTTGTCTATATTTACCATCTAACATGGGGGCAATTCTAATGGCAGAAATTGTGAAAATCAGACCACAAACACATTCATGTGAAGACAGTGATTTAGCACACCCTGCAAGGGGTACTTGCATATCACCAATTAGATCAAACCACTGTTCTTCGAAGTTAATTTATTTTTAGTTCCAGGTTTTCTTATGCAAATAAAGCAATAACTATTAATATATTGGCTTAATTAACTGAAATAAAACTTAGAAAATAGTTACATGAAGCCACTTTTATACCAGTATCATCAGAGCCTCAAATAGATAAACAAGTTAATTTTTAAAATCATTCTTTTCAGCCAATTTATAAAATCATAATAAGACTCTTTTTAAGTTTATTCTTCTAATTGAACCTCCAACATAGTCTGAAACCTATTAGAAATTTAGTTATAAATTTCAACAGAAAAGATAAAATTATGTGTTTGGATGATATTTCAAATACTGTACAAATTTTGAGTAAGGACAGCATTTTTATTAAATGAGGAAGGCTAATGAAGCAAAAATGCACTTGGAATTGGTTGTGGGACACACATAATTCAAAATTACATCTAATATTTTTTGATATCCTGCCAATTGAAATAGAAGTTGCTAACCAAATTTACAAGTAGTTTTACATATACACAGAGTTATTGAACTATACGATTTTTATTACTAGGCAGGCTGAATATAAAATAAATACTTCATCATGGCAATATGTGCTTTCTTTCTTTCCTGCCCAACATCAATTAGATTTTAGTATATTTGAGAATCTGGAGAACCACTTTTTAAATTAACTATCTTAAAATGATATTGAACGTTTTGCAAATGAATCCTCTAAATTTCAGCAGTGTTTGCTCAAAATCATTTGAAAATTTTGAATCAAAGTATTCAATGAATAAAGTGCCAAAATACTTCAGTTTTTGAAGCTCTCATTCAATTGCTATTATTTAAAACAAAGCTTGGGAACAAGAAGACATGAAAATGTATTGCTTAATAACAAGTGGGCAATTGAACAAATTGAATAAAAAGAGCTCAAATGTTGTACAATATTAAATTTTGAAAAATCTATAATTGTGCTTCAGAATGATGCTTCCAAACTATCTGTGGTAAAGAACCAGTTTTTGTTTGATTTTTTAAAATTTCAATCCTTCACAAAATGATACTTTTGAAAGCACAATAAAAATAAGTGAACATAAAATGAAATAGACAAAAAGGACATACAAAATTCAAGTCTAGTTTTTTATCATTAGTTTAAGTGGATGTTAAATTTTACCAAATATAACTAGAGCACTCATATGGAAAAACAAAAGAATTACAAAAATTATACAAGTTGCTATTTGAAGTATGCATATAGACAACTAATATATGGAAATGCTATTAGATGCATAAAATTTTGTCATTCTGCAATCATAAAAAAAGAAAAATAATAATTGAAATATGGTCCACTATATGAAACATATGAAATGCCTATATGTACACTTTTAATGAACAACACATATATCAATATTTATTTTTAATGTAATAATTGAGCTTGGTTCTTGATTGCTAATTTATTTAATCTACGTTGGAGTGACAGCAATGCTACTTGCAAGAGATGATATAGCATAAAAACACAGTAAAGAAGACAGTGTAACCAATACATTGATGAGACTAAAGAAAGAGAATTTTTGGAGTGTCATTTGATCTTTTGAGTAGATGCCCAGTAGTGGAATTGCTGGATCAAATGGTAGATCTACTTGTATCACTTTAAGGTATCTCCATATTGCTTTCCACAGAGATTGAACTAGTTTGCAGTCCTACCAGCAGTGTAGGAATGTTCCTATCTCTCCACATCCATGCCAACATTTATTGTTTGGGGCTGTTTTGATAAAGGCCATTCTTATTGTAGATGAGTGATATCTCATTGCAGTTTTGATTTGCATTTCAGCGATGATTAGAGATGTTGAGCATTTTTTCATATGTTTGTTGGCCATTATTCTGT
>VBSM01000605.1:33966609-33990248 GCA_008086735.1 Cheirogaleus medius | reverse complement strand
CTGTTCTTGTGCCAGTCCCAAGCTGTTTTAATTACTATAGCCTTGTAGTATAGTATGAAGTCTGGTAAACTGATACCTCCACCTGCACCCGAATGTTTATAGCAGCACAATTCACAATTACAAAGTTGTGGAAACAACCCAAGTGCCCATCAATATATGAGTGGATTAATAAAATGTGGTATATGTATACCATGGAGTACTATTCAGCTTTAAGAAACAATGGTGATATAGCATCTCTTGTATACTCCTGGATACAGCTGGAACCCATTCTACTAAGTGAAGTATCTCAAGAATGGAAAAATAAGCACCACATATACTCACCAGCAAATTGGTATTAATGGATCAACACTTAAGTGGACATATAGGAATAACATTTATCGGGTGTAGGGCAGGTTGGAGGGGGGAGGAGGGGATAGGTATATACAAACATAATGAGTGAGATGTGCAACGTTTGGGGGATGGTCTTGCTTGAAGCTCTGACTCGAGGGGGGGGCATGGGCAATATACATAACCTTAACATTTGTACCCCCATAATATGCTGAAATTAAAAAAAGGAGAATTTTAAAAATTTCAACAAGCTCCAATGACTATTTTTTAACTTTTATGTAAAATGAAGTAATACTGTATTTTCAAAATTTACACTTAGTCCTTCATAGGTCACCAATTCTGACAATTTATCCTATATAATGATAGTTATATTTGTTATTTAATTTTATGAAAGAATGAATTTCTTATTCAGGATCTTCTTGTGATAGAAAATACAATTCAAAACATTCCATTAAATCATGAGAAATTTGGTGATAAACTTTTGTGGATATATAGTATCAAGTTCATCCCTGACTTCATTGATTTCCTAATTATGGAACATATAATAATCTCTAGAAGCTCTTTCTTTCCAGTTTCTAACTTTAATTATTGCCCTTTAGTCTTCCCTGCCATTGAAATATCTGTTACATTCCTTCATTGTATGCATGCAGTCAGATCAGTAAAACTTCTAAAAATATCAGGCAAATAAGCAAGTCTAGTGCCCAATGTACATCTTTAAAAATCTGGGACCAAATTGTTTTCTTATCTTGCAGAAACACATTCTTGACAGAATTTTACTCTCCTTCGTAACAATCATACCTCAGCATACAATGGCAGTTGTATATGATAGGCCCCATATAGTCATATCATAAAGAATATTCTTGAATTTAACATCAGAATAAAACTAGCATGAAATCTATTGGTCTTCTTTTCTCTGAAATCACTTCCAACGCCATCATCACCATTTGGTTTAAGACTACTGCCATATTCAAAGAAAGCATGTCTTTTCAAGGGCAAGAGTAAAGCTTATTATACTATCAATAAAGCAGGGTCAAAAATAAATAATACACAATAGCAACCCAAACCATCCAGATTAGATATATAAGAGTAGTTGGTTTTGAATTCCATTAAAGAGCCAAGAACTAAAAGAAATCTGAATGAACCAAGCTCCAGAAAACAAGTGATAAGTCCTCGAAAGAGAGAAAAGACCAGCAGCTGCTATCATGCCCTACTGAAATGGAGATAGCACCGCCCTCCAATCCTTTCCCCTCACATCTTTAGGGAGTAAGGGGAGTGGTACCCTGAAACTGGAGCAGCAGGGAGAATCCAGAGAAATGACACCTGTCAGCATAACCAAGCTTTCAGTTAACTAAGACTGAGAGAGGGGCAAGAATAGGGAGACAGCTCTCAGGGGTAATCCCTTCTTCACAGAGCATCCTCCAGCTACATCCACCCTCTAGAGGCTGAGAGTGGCGCAGCAGGAATGAAAAGATAGCTCAAGGCACAGAAGGCAGAAGAGGAGATTGGAGAGCGAAAAGAACTCCCTAACCACCCAGAACACGGGCAAACAGAATATAAAACAGAGAGAGCCAGCCCAGCGTCCAGAAGGCAAGGGGCTGAACTCTGAAATGCAGCAGACATCCTGAGACTTGCCAAGGCTGGGCCCCCAGGCTAGATCTGTTTTAAATCCCTTGCTACATTGATATCACAGTTTTGTTGATTCAAAAAGCATTTAGACTTACCCACATGTCTACTTTTTCTATTGCCTTACATTTCTCTCTAAACCTCTGAGTTTCCTTTAGAATCATTTCCTTTACTTGAAAAATACTCTTTAGTATTTCCCTTAGAATAGGTCAGCTAGTATTAGGTCATTAAATACTGATTTCAAATCAAAAGTTTGGTTTATTATATCTCAAACAAGAAGCAGTAATTAATCAAAGTATGTGCCTAAACTATCGACACAGTTTTGCCCTCTTAACAGTGTTTAAGTGAAGAAGCCTGGAGAGTAAGTCACCAAAGGCATTTTCCACAGCTTGTTGAGAACTGAATATTTTCTCTTGTAAGAAGTGGTCCAAAGTCTGGAAGAAGTGGTAGTCAGTTGGTGCAAGGTCTGATGAATATGGTGGATGACAGAAAGTACCTTAGTCCAGTCTCTGTAGTTTGAGCAGTGTTGTTTGTGTGACACGTGGTTGAGCTTGTAAGAGGATTGGCCTGTCTCTATTGACCAATGTAGGCTGTTTAATCACAAGCTTCCTCATCACTTCATCCAATTGGTTCCAGTAGACATCTGCTGTAATTGATTGACCAGATTTCAAGAAGCTGTAGTGGATAATATTAGCGCTGGATCACCACACAGACACCATTAGCTTTTTAATGAATATTTGGTTTTGGACTGTGTTTTGGCACTTCATCTTTATCCAACTATTGTGCTAAATGCTTGTGATTGTTAAAAAGAATCCATTTTCATCACACATAACAATATGTTGTAGAAATGGTTCGCTTTTATGTTGTGACAGCAAAGAAGGGCAAGCTTCTAGACGATTTTTCTTTTGACATTAATTTATGTAGTACCCATCTATCCAGCTTCTTTACCTTGTCATTTTGTTTTAAATATTATTGGAATAGTAACGTCAAACATTGTTGTTAATTTGTGGATAGATCGAGATGCATTCATTTCCAATACGGCTTTTAGTTTATCATTACCCATCTTGGTCTCAGGTCATCCAGGTGGCTCATTTTTAAGATTAAAATTACCAGAATGGAAGTTTTTAAACCATCAACATACTGTGTGTTCAATAGCCACATCCTTTCCAAACACTTTGTTGACATTTTGAGCTGTCTTTTTTGTATTGGCTTTATGATGGAACTCATATTTGAAAATAATATGAATTTTTGACTTATCTGTGGTTGTACAAAAATTGTTCTAAAATATGTGAAAGATAATCACAAGTCAAAACATGTGTTTGAAAGAATGAGGAAGTGTCAAAGTAAAATGTCACAGATATTAACTATTAAGCTCAGTACTTAAGGAAATCAGACATTTCATACTTAATAGCCTAAATAACAAAATATCTTTATTGTGTCTCCATTTTTGGAGAATATTTTTGCTGGGTAAAGAGATTTATTATGTAAATGTAACTAAGAGTTTAAATGTTTTTTAGGGAACCTATTTCTTGAAATTCCAGAGGATTTCTTTTTTCATAATCAAGTCATAGTGTTACAGCAAGTGTTACAGCGGATGGTTTCAAGGACAAACTGAGTGGCACACGGAGAGCCGGTGGCTCAGAGATGTCTCGCCACCAAATTCAGAGCCCCGTTTACTGGATTTTTCCCACTTTTATTAAGTTGGCGTGGTCCGAGGGGTGGGGTATCAGGTGTAGATTAGTTGATGTGTCAGGTAATAGGTTTAGTGTTATGCTGATGCAACAGGTAATAGGTTAGTTGATGGGCCAGGTAATGGGTTAGTATTATGCTGATGTGAGGGGTGGGGGCTCCCCTCACACACCAGGTGGCTGGTGTGCCAAGTAATAGATGGGGTTTTCCTTATCAATAGCTAACATGGACACTGTCTTATAGGGAAGCACATGTTTTAAGCAGACATAACTTGAAGATCCTTGCAAGGTCCCAAGCTTCTCATGGTCTAAAAATTTCACCAATATTGGCAGAATTTGAGGGACTGAACCCATCAAAGTTCAGACTGAAACTAACCAACCCTTTACCCAAGCTTGTACAATACCCTTTGAAACTAGAACCAAAGGAAGGACTAGGCCCATAGTAAAAGCACCAATAGAAATAGGATGTATTATTCCTTGTACTATGCCTTGTAATACTCCTAGCCTCCCTTAAACAAGAGTTGAAAATCTTGGGCTATTACTAGAATGATTATATCTCACTCACTTTCAAGAATTGTCTGATCCTTTGAATAAAATTCTAATAGTCATCACCCTAAACAAGTCAGAGGATCATTCTTCCTGCAGTGGCCCCTCATGGTACTTAAAATATTCCCCACATTGTTAAACCCTAAATTCCAGTCATGGGAAAAATAATGAACTCTGACCCGGAAGAACACAGTGCTTCTTCAGAAATCATTACAGTGCTGTCCATAGAGGCCATGGATGTAACAGTGTAGAGGACAAAATTGGGGCTTTTTTTCTGTACAGTTCAATTTTTCTTTTCAGAAGCTCTTCAACTGCTTTGTAGGAGTTGTTCAACCCCAGGCAATCTTCCCTTACCAAAACAAATACCTGGTGCACCTGTCATGGTAAGTGATTCCTATACTACCACATAGTCAGTACCCTCTAGTGAAAGGACAGACTTGCTAGTGAAATAACAGAAAAATATCAATAACAAAAAATTATCTAATTCATGGTTTCTCAGTAAGGGCTAAGATCAATCATATGCGATTTCTCTCTCTCTCCCTTTATAACAGGAACCATCCCATGGGGCTCTGTTTTCACATTTGAAAAGAGCTGAGCAGAGAGGAAATATACATTTTTCTCCTTTACATTTGCTAGATCTATAGACTAAAAACCGCTTTTAGAATTTGCTTTGTACAGCCTTGAAGAGTTCCTGAGTGGACAACTGCGGGTGGAGTATGTCCAAGCTTTAGGCCTCAGTTCCTACCCAAAACAGCCACAAGATCACACCCCCAGCCATAAGCCTGCCTCGCTTAACCAACTTGACCACATTCCAGAGATAACCAAGTCTCCAGGAGTAGAAAAATGGGAGAGACAATCTGACATCTTGCAGCTGTCTTCTGCTAATTATTCCACAGTGGCTTCTTTTATTGACTGAAAACAATCACTGTTTTTTTTTTTCTTTCTCTTTGTCCGTATAAAATCAGTCTCCTTTTTAAAAAGTAAAATAAATTTTTTTACTTTTCTATAGCCTAACCTCTGTGTAAGAAATCTTTCTCCATCTACCATGAACACCTAATAAGTTCTCCACCCTAGCATCTAGAACACTATTTTATTTATGGAATCAATTCTTTGCTTGTTTCTTACAAACAATTCAGTTGCATCTATCAGGTAATTATTACAGGCTTTTCTCTACATCTCTTTTCAAAACGGGTCTCTTGATAGCATGTGACCAGGAACTTACAAAATGAAGCCACATCAGCTACTATGGAGAATAATCCAGAAGAATCACTAATTTCTTTTTGTATATGTGCTATCCAATTAATAATTCCTATAATGGGTTTCATAGAATTGGAAAAGGTGGGAAGAAAATTATATAATTGGAAAGGATGGTAGGAAATTAAATTTTAGCTGATATTATAAATGATATTTCCACAGCTCTTGAAGCTCATTGGACCAATCTAAACTCCTTGGTTTAAGTAGTAATGATCAAAGTCTTAACTTTAGATGTTTATCTGTGTCATTGTTAACACTTGAGTTGCACCTGGGCAAACACTACTGGCCAAATAGAACAATCCACCTCTCAGATGTTCACTTGGCTCTTCAGATTAGATGCCAGTGGAACCTGTGAAGTGTTACCTTGGTCTGGCTTCTAGTCATCATTGTGCTCTCAGTTTCTGTGAGTGTTGCATTTGCCAAGGGTGGACTCTCTGGAGTCTTACATGCTTCTGCGCAGTCACTATCTCTTCGCCTGATCCAACAACCTCACATTGGATGAAAAGAGAAAAAAGGACAGACTCTGGTCTGACTCTAAAGTGTTTCTTGTTTCTGAGATACTGTATCATTTAGAGATTCTGACAATAGTATAGATCTGGAATGAGAGTCTTTTCTGCCTGCCCCTCTGTCCTGACTAGAGGTTGGCCAGAAGAAGAGGCCTTTAGGAGTAAGAATAAAGAGTCATCCCCATTAGATATGCAAGACTGAGAACAATCACTTTTTACCAGTTTTAAAATTATAACCACAAAATACCATATGACTTGCATAATACTTTTCAGTTCACAATATCATCTATTAATAGTTTGCATTAACCCTCGCCTTAAAAAATAAGTCACCTCAAAAGCTCACTCTGCTTCTGATATCATTACCTAAGAACTTCTTAGGCCAACTCATAAGTGATAAAAACCCATGCTTTCTTTTTTAACTAAGATGAGAAATTTTTTTCAGAATTTTTTTGTGTTTGTTCTCCCTTGCTATAGTATGTCAATAAAATTCTGGTTATATCATAGCAGGTTTCTTTATTTAAGAGACTTTCCATACATAGAATAGAATACATAAATATAGAAACATCACATAGATATAAGCTATACCTTGCTAGGTTACAGATTAATACAAATAGTCATAGCTTAAAAAAGAAGCAAATAAGCAGACCTTGAGAAGCTACAGCACCAAATTGATCCTCTCATCATAAAGAATCAAAATGCTATATTGTGTGTTAACCTTGTAGCACTCTTCCTCTAAAGAACCAAGAAGCTTGAAAACACCTTGAAAAAGGCATTTTAAGCCATTCTAATAATTATTAGTAGCTCTGTAGCACTATCAGTGTAAAGACTTAAGAAAACAGTGCAGAATGAAATAACAAAGCTTGGTATAGACTAACACTGGAGAAACAACTTTGAATTGAAGACAGATTTGGCAATCTAGAACAATGCTACACAAGGAAAATTGATTGCTAAAACTTTCAGACCTCAATTTTCTCATATATAAAATGGAATAATAATATCTACCATACTTAACTGAAAATGTTACCAAAAGAGTAAAGTTAAGTAATGAATGTAAAAATAATTGTAAAACTTCAAAATACTACGCAAAGTCAAGCGATTGTGACTGTGCATGTATTCTTTAGGTTTTATATAGTTTTTCTCATGGATTTACACTATCCCCGCACCTACCCATTCTGCTGTCCTCACGCCTACCCATCCCAATTTCTCATGCCAAAAATCAAAATTGTACAACTTCTAGAAAATCAAATCTACATATTGTGAATTGAAGATCTCTTTCAATGTATTTTCTTGAATTCAAACCAGTGGTAGGAAGTACGGTGGAAAGATCAGGGCTGCAGCATAGCAAATCAACTTTGATAAATGCCAACACAGAGAAATCAACATATTTAAATGTTTTGGGTAACTGTATGAATCAAAGGCAATTCACTTAAAACGTAATTTTCATGTGATCAATCTATCATCTGGTCTGATTGCCTGTGGTACATTTTTATAATTATAAATTGAATGGGGAATAAAGATAATTCAAATAATCTTATTGGCTAAAGCACAAGGCATTAACTCAGCTTATAATAGCAATAATGACCTCAGCCCAGGACATTTCCAGGCAATTAATGACTGGTTGGAGTTAATGGCCTGAGTTTCAGCCAAGGACCATCAACTCCTCCTCGCTGGCCATCAATCCAGAGAAAATGCCCAGTGCTCAGACCCATCCAGAGTTTGACACTAGCCCAATTTTATATTTTCAAATAAGTATGTTGCTTTATTCTTTTCCCTTCAAGTCCATTTTCTTATAAAGTAGGTAAAAATGATTGAAAATTAATTTTTATTTATAAACAAATTAATTCATGGAACATAAGAACAGCTAAATGTCACATAGGCATTATACATGGAATAATATTGTAACTTTGAAAACATAGCACAGATCCAAATTATAGGATAGCCATTTTCTAACTCTACAACTTTCTCAAAATCAGGCCTGCTAAGGAGAGCCTGGGTTGTGAGCCCCTATTTTTATGTTCTCAGTTTATCTCTCCCAGAGAGAAAATCATATTTAATCTATAATGTATAGGTTTTTGCTTTCACCCTAGCAAGCTGTCCTGTTTGACTTTAAATTCATTTCCAGGATGAGTAGGAAACACAGAAGACAGGAACCTGACTTAATATGCAAGCCTAAGTGATACCACATGACAATATCATCATTCATTTCAAGCTCCCCTAGAGTACTTCACCTATTTTTTTTTTCCATCTCAGAGGAGACATATGAAACAGATGACCTGGATTACCAGCATGGCACACGCAGGCTCTTTGTGAGCTGTTCAAGCAGAGAGAGGGATTCGGCCACCAGCCCTGATCTCTACAGGAAACCAGAAGGATGCTGCTAACCCTGGCAGCTAGGGACTATAGGAAGAGCAATGCAATGTCTCATTGAGCTTGCCTCCCATCAGCTGCCCCCTCTCTTTTTTTCTGATTCCTGTGTTGTTTTAATCTATCATGCGAAAGTCAGAGTCATGAAATGGCAATTTGTAAAGTGGCCTGTACAATTAGTTTACTGGCCAGGAAGGCATGTGCTCAGAACACCTATCTGTGGCTGTTAAAGAAAGAGAAGATGTTTTCAGCCAGGGACTACACTTGTCCAAAGTTCCTTCTATTCATTACCTATTTGAAAAAGCAAACCTTTTAAAAATATGCATACTACATTCAAGTGGGCAATTCATTATCATTACCATTTACATGAACAGCTAATGCCCACAACAGGCCTCAGGCAGGCTATGCAAAGTCACTGTCTGTAAAAGGAAAACAGAATGTCCCTCAGTAGCTGAACTAATGACTCCCAGAGGGGATTTCCCAATGGAAAATGGAAGATATGTTGCCAAAGAATAAAGAATTCTGATCATCAAAAATGATTAATGATAAGAATAGTCAAAATCATGTTAATAATGACAAATAACAATTCACTCTTATAAAGAAAACATTGCATTCCCATGTTTTCTTACCTACTTGAGAGATAAGTATCTATCATTAAAACCATTACTCCTGCTGCCAAAAAGGCAGACATGGAATAACTCAAAAACTGCCGCAAAAAATATTTACATATTGATGGTTTTAATGTATGATGGAACCAGAAAGAAAAAAAAATGTTCAGAAAATAGGATACTTCCTATGCCTTAGTGTACCTGCACCTAGAGGCCACCTGCAGGTACAGGACAACAGAGATATCAAGGATTGTTAAGCAGGAGTAGGGAACTATTAAAAGATGATCTGTCAAGTTTTGTTAATACAGATTCTATATACTGGAATAGTACACATTTTGATTTAATCAAAATCATGCAAATCAGTAGTAAAATTGGAGGCAAATTAATGAGCTCTAACAAAAAAATAAAATTTGAAGTTGAGAAAAAAAGCAGTAATTTTTATATAAATTTACAGAAAGCAGCTGGTGACCAATATCAAGGCTTCTTAAGTTCTGGAAGCAGACAACTTGGAATGATATATATTCTGCAGATAAAGATTTAACAAGGTATTATAATTGGTTTAAGACCAGATTTTCTTTGCTGGAGCTTAGAAGATTCAGGAATCTTGAGCCCTATTTTGCAGAGCTAAGAAATGAACTCATGTCTATCTTAGCACAAAGACTATGTGCTTTCTGCCTCACTGTGACTCACATGCTAAAATCTCTTCCTATGATTCCATATAATATGCTATTTCACCTAGAGGGATTTCACAAACCACTTAAATGTGCAAACAGGAGGAAAGTTAGTTCACCACTTCGCCATGACTAACTGTTATGGACTACACATTTATATCCCCCCAAATTTATATATTGAAACCCTTAACCCCAATAGAATAGTATTAGGAGGTGAGCCATTTTAGAGGTAATTAGGTCATGAGAGTGAGAGCCTCTATGATGGGTCAGTGTCCTTATAAGAAGAGAAAGAGAACTAAACCACTCAATTTCTACCATGTAAGGTTACAAAGAAAAATTGGTAGTCTGTAACCTGGAAAAGGGCCCTGACCAGAACTGGACCATGCGGGTACCCTGATCTTGGAATTCCAGTTTCTAGAACAGTGAAAAATAAGTTTCTGTTGTTTATAAGCCACCTAGTCTATGGTACTTTGTTTTAGCAGCCTGAACTAAGATATTAACCATCTATTTTACTTGTTTAGCTATAAAACAACAAGACATAGTACATGCCATCAAAAAGCTCTGATTTGCATCTAATCAGAGATTAGAATTTGAAAAATCTTTTCATCTAAGGAAGGCTGCTGCTTCAATCAGAAGATGGAAAAGAAATGACATTGATACCTTTAATGCAAAGCATGTCTTAAAACACTCCCCAAAGAACATTTAAACATCAATAATCAACATCAAGAGTAACTTCTCCAAGTACCATGCAGTTATGTAACTGTTATTTAAACTAAGCATGTAAGAAGAAAATGCATACAGTTAAACATTATTCCCAATTGAGTCTAGGAAGAAAAATAAAAGCACTAAAGGTATACACACACACACACATCTTTTTAGTTACCAAGTGCACAGTCTCTGTCCTCTATCTCCTTGGATTAAAGGGTCTCTAAGATGTGTTTATCTTGTGGACTCTTATAAGTGAGAATTACAGGCATACCTCATTTTATTGTACTTCACTTTATTGTGCTTCACAGATACTACATTTTTTACAAATTGAAGGCTTGCGGCAACCCTGGACTGAGCAAGTCATCAGTGCCATTTTTCCAACAGTATGTGCTCACCTCATGTCTCTCTGTCATATTTTGGTAATTCTTGCAATATTTTAAACTTTTACATTATTATTATATCTGTGATAGTGATCTGTGATCCATGATCTTGGATGTTACCATTGTAATTGTTTGGGGATGCCATATATTTGCCCCTACAATCAAATTTGTTCAATGTTTCTGAATCATGCTGCTGATTATATATTGACCTACAGTTTTCCTCGTTTCTGAAAGGTTCCTTCAGGAGCATTTGACTCATAGTTCCCTCTGTGTCCTACCCAGTTTATCCATTGCCTTGCATCACTCTTTGGTAACTGTATCTTGGGAGCCTGGGCTTCCAGTAGGACTGAGGCCCAGGATCTTATTTTAATTTCCTCTGCGTGTTCTGCCACAGGATAGCATAGTTAGTCTCAAATGCCCACCATGTATTTGAAAGAGTTTCTAGAACCAAACTCTTTCCAATGCCTGACCCATCTTGGATCTCTGCTTCTATCTCTGTGTTCTACGTCCCTCCCACATCTCAAAGAAGAAGCTAGAGAAATCACACCTTTCTCTTTGATACAAAGTTGCATAAGTCAGATCATTTCAATTCAAGGCAGAGCTTCCAAAGTCTCTTATTTACATTTAGATATTAAAAGACCGTCTTAGTCTGTTTGGGCTCCTATAACAAAATACCATAAACTGCGAAGCTTATAAACAACAGAAATTTATTTCTCACAGTTCAGGAGGCTGGAAAGTTAAAGATCAAGCCACCAGCAGATTTGGTGTCTTAGAAGACCTTGCTTCCTCCTAGATGTCATGTTGTGTCACCCAAGAGGCAAATGAGCCCCCTTCTGCCTATTTTCTAAGTGTTCCAATCATGGCAGCTCTGTCCTCCTGACCTAATCACCTCCCGGAGGCTCCATTTCGTAACCATCATTTAAGGGGTTAGCATTTTAACATATGAAGTTTGGAGGAATATAAACATTCAGACCGTAGCAAAAGGAACGATGACTCCGTTGATTTCATAAGGTGAACATTATTGTCAGTTTGCCAAGTTTGTTGGTGGCTGATTTCTTTTTAGTTTAGATTTTCAATTTAAAAATTATTTAAACAGAGCTTAGAAAAAATGTGTGAATTTTTATGAAAAGCAAGAAAAATGGTTCTAAATTAACTGTCAATCTAAAGCGGTAAACTAAACAAAAACAATCTCCCAAAAAGAACAATTAAATCATCTGTCCTTAGCAAAGCTTAATATTAGTTTTTGGTGGCTATGTGTTTAGACAGATAATTTCACTCAGCAGTGCCAACAGAGCACTCATATTGGAATTTGCTTTTAATGGAAATAAATAAGGTTCTGTTAATCTTATCTTGATAAATTATGAAATGTCATGCCAATCTCTTCCATGTTGATGTGTTACCTTGTATTTTTTTTTTTCCCTATTTGCTGGGCTTGAACTTTCCAAATGAATGAGTCATACAGCATGGCAAAGTCAATTTACTGAAATCTGAAATGAGTATGTGTCACTGTCATTCTGGAAAAAGAAATGACAGTGTTATATGCCATAACCAAAAGCCACTCATCTGTAACATTTGACCACTCTGCCAGGTATTTGCAGGAGACTGCATGCCAAAGTATCCTGAAACCCTCAGCAGATATGATTATAATGTTGCCCATTACTCCTAAGCTATTTCTATTTGCTCTGACATCTTAGCAAAAAAGCCATACATACTCAACGTTATTAGTGATGTGAGTGATTCAGGCATGACTCTCTTCAACTAAACTTCACGTCAATTGAGAAGAAATACTTAAATTCTTAAAATCCTGTTTCTTTGACTTCTGGGTTAATTCTAACCAATTCATTAAGCTTTAACTTGGTGCTACATCTATATTTTGTTGAATTGAAATTTATGAAAAAGATTTAGCCGAAGACAAGCATGAAATTAAAAAGTGTAAAATGAGCAGAGGTCTCTACTCTGTCATTTTAAAAAACATGGGAGGTCTCCAATTATCCAATAGAATAGAATTAATAAAAGTTATATATAATGTCATAATAGATTTCATTCCAGTAGAACAACATTATTACATCTGAGTGCAAATCACATGAATATTTTCTGGCAACCAAAAGGAAAAAATTCACATTGTTGATAATTGTGTAGCTTCTCATATACCAAAATGTATGAGGGGTATATGCTACTTGTATCATTAAATTCTTATTATATTATAATGTAGTAATTTAATTTCTCTAAGTGCCTCATTATTTTTCATTTCAACTGCCAAATGCACATATATTTTATGTTGTTAGTGAATTAAGCAGAGGCACGCTAAACAAATTGATATTCTGGATTCACTCTGTGATTTAAATGTACTGATTATAGTGTAAACTAAGACAAGGAAAAATGCGCTATTTCCTGTAGGTCAGACCCTGTGCTTTATAATAAAGGCAATCTGTATTGTGCCAAGAAACATATTGTATACAAACTGGCATGATAAATAATAGGACTTCAAATGCATATAGTTGTGTACCTGAATCAGAATCTCTGAGATGCCAACTAAATTTGACCTCTTAAAAATGGCTGTGGGTAAATTGTGTTGTAAAGTGCCTAACTCAGCCTAATGAGAGTGTAGTCACTTAACAACTATCTACCGTCCTAAGCAATGACATTTTCTAGGTGATGATGGACATGATCAGCATAGAGAAATAGAACAGAATGGTATATCAGCTTGCTATGACTAGGTAACAAATCATATCAAAACTTAGTTATTAAAAAAACTAATAACCTTTCATTTAGCTAATAATTTTGTGTCAGCAATTTTGGCTGTGCTCAGCTGAGGTGTTCATCTGGTCAAGGGCACATTCACGTGTTGTGGTCAGCTATAAGTTAGGCTGGTAGCTTTGCGGATTTTGCCCAGGCCTGTCTCCATGTCTGAGACCTCAGCTGAGACAACTAGGCTTATGTGGGTCTGGTGACTGGTTTCTTACCTCCAGTAAACTACCTGGGCTTGCTCACATGGGCCATCATAGGAGTCCTAAGAAATCAAGACCACATAAGGCCTCATGGGCACATAAAACCTCATGAGGCCTGGGCGTGGAGCTGCCACAACATTCCTTCCACTGAATTCTCTTGGCTAAGCAAGCTATGATTTAAGGGTGGGGACAGAGACTACACCCCAGGATGGGAGGAGCTGCACAATCACATGGCAAAGGACATAGATAGAGGTAATGGTAGAAAATTGTAGCCATTTTTGTAAGCAATCTCCCACAAATGGTGACTTATTAAAAGTGGTATATTGGATAAGCTTATTAAGAATCCACAATCTCTACTGTTAGTAGGACCAGTTGAAGGACCACAAATATTACTGCCAGAGACTGGGAAAGTATAAATCCTGCTGTATAAATTATCTATACTCCTTTACGTCTCCTACCATGGGGTTTTATAGGATGATGACACAAAGAGCTAGTAGCCAAATAGAACTCATTCATGATTTTACTGATAACTGCTGCCAGGCCCTGATCATCCATGGCCAGCTAGGTAGGGAAGGACTTTGGTAAGAGCTGGCTTAGTATAGTCCTCTAACCTATCGTTAAGTTTCCATGGAGCAAAAGCTACAGAGAAGAGATTGGCTATATGTCTTCAACACAGAAACCTTTACTCACTGGGAAGACATGATTCAGAGAATATTCTGGACCTCTGAGCACTATGATTAGCAATTGTTCCTCTTTTAGAATATCAGCAGCTAGGAAGGGGGTAGTCAGAAGAGGGCCTGGCATGCCTCTGGCACTTCAGATCCCAAAAGTCTATGCCAAAATGGATGACAACAACAAAAAAATAACAATAAAAATAGTTTGAAGTTAGGTCTTCTGCCAAAATCTCTGCCAAATCAGACTAATGCAGTTGCTCTGTGCATATCACCAGCTCTGCCCATCCCTCCTCACAAAGCACTAGCTCGGTATGCCTGTGGTTTTGCCTTTTTGGACAAGCTGACACACAAAAATACCTTAATAACTTCATAATAACTTTACCAACTGCAATACTGACCTGGCAGCTAGGACTATAGTTTTGCCCTCTTTCATAAATGAGCATGTGTAAAAAAACTATCTGATGTTCTAGAATGATATTTTCCTCTGTTTAATCCAAGTTCATAATTTAATCCTAGGACAGGAAGGTAAAATAACCAAAATCCCTAGATTAGAACTGCTAATCCTAGCTTTATCAGTAAATAGCTGTGTGATCTTAAAGAAGACTGAGGCAATAATACCTTTCTCTCTATTTCTCCTTATCAGCACTTGCACGTGCTCAATTACGCCTCTTGCAATTTTTAAAAAGTAAAACATAATTTACAGCCTCTTCTAATCCCCCATTCCTATCTCGTGATCATCTCTACTACCTCTTCCTCATAGTCAAATGTCTGATTTCCTTCATTTCCTCATGTTCTGCTCACGGGTGGGCCCACTCTGTCCAGCATTAGCCCCAACTCCACTTCTACTAGAAACAGGAGTGACTTCCACATTATTAAACCCAGTAGAAACTTTTCAATTCTCATCTTTTTTGATTGCTTGGAAATATTAATACAACTGGTTCCTTCTTGCAATAATCTCCATTTTTATTGTCCTTTCTCTTTCCTGGCTTATCTTCCTCCACCTAATCAGCATTCTCACCTTACATTTTCCTCTCTCCTCAATTCGTACTCTCTCTAGTTTACCCCCATGCCTTCATTTATATGCTATCAATTCCCAAGTTGAGCTCTATAGCCATATTCCCATATTTCCACATTGGATGTTTCAGAGGCAGTTTAAGTCAATACACCCCAAACTGATCTCATCATCTTTTCTCTTCCTCCTACACTTGCCCTTCCAGCTTTACGAAACTGGGCCAGACACTGGGGGGTCACCTTTGAGTCCTCTCCCTCCTGCCTCACAAGAGCCTAGCAATCATTTCTGTCTCCTGAGTATCTCCTGGAGCCACACCTTAATGTCCATCTCTCCTTCCTCATACAATCCAAGTTTATCTTACTCCTGCCTAGTGTGTAGGAAGAGTTTTGTAGTCGGCCTCCCTCTTCCATTCTAACTCCCTGTAATCCAGTCTCTACTTTCCAGCCCAGGAGATGTAAATCTGATCATGGCACCCCCTAGTTAAAATCAACTCTTCATGCTTTTCTATTCCCATGGATAAAGTTCAAATCCTTTAACAGACCCTATGAGGCCTTAGGTCATCAGCCTCCCAGCTACGGCTCCAGCATGACTTATTGACACTCTCTCCCTTGCTCTTTACATGTGGCTTTTTTTGAGCTTCTGGGTAATTTGATGCCTTTTTAAAAAAACCATTGCACATGTTTTTATTTCTCACCTGTAATGCTCTTTTGCCTCATTGTCAAAATAGTTTTTTTTTTCTGACTCTCTGGCTTCTGTAACACTTCCAATTGCTTTTTCAATAGCTGTATTCCTGGAGAGTGTCTGCTTCCTAGAACAGGGGCTCTGCCAAAAGTTTTCTGCCAGGTGAGGTGCCTGACACACAGTAGTTGCTTATTAATAAATGTTTATTGAGTAAATAAAGAATCCCTGGACCTCTGGGTGTTTCCCCCACCCCCCAAATTCTGAAGTGGAAATGGGAATTTCTGTGCCTGGCCCTTTTATCAGCTACTTTGTGAGGTTGTCTAGATGTTCTTAGAAATATTTTTTTGAAAAGAAAGGTGATAGTTCTTTAAAACACATAATGTCTTTTGGAAATGAAAGATATTGTATATGTACTATTCACATAAATGGTTTGAGGAAGGACTGAGAAGCCAAATTATCATGAAGGAAAAAAAATGGCCTCAAGTTTAAATGACATGGCTGGCAACCTTTCACAGGCATTTTAATTGGAGGCTGATTGTTACCAGTCTCACTGTACTGTCTGATTATTCAAATTACTGATTGTTATGCCCTCTCGAGATGCCTGGTAGCTTTTCACCTGACACCACCTCAATGTTTAATCACTTGCATTCCTCTTTTTTTACCTTCTGGTTTCATTTTACAAGTACTTTTTATGAGACAATCACTGTACCAGGCAATAGGGGTAGAAAGATAATTATCACATCGTTCTAGCCATTTCCACTTGCTATTAAAACTATGGAAACCATCTGATGTGATGTAGTGCTTAAGAGGAAAGAATCTGACCAGAAAGGCATGGCATTGAGTCTCACCCCTGCCACTTATTAGATCTGTGAATTTCAGCACATTTCCTACATCTACAAGCTTCAGTTTCTTTATCTTATCATAGGTAAAAACAGTTATGCAGAAAGTTCACTGGGTGGCCTTGAACCAACCTAGTTCTCCCCACTTCTTGCTTGTAGTTCTAAAGAATAGCCATAAAATGTACTGGTGACACTACACATACTGAGATAAGGACAAGTGGCCAGAACAGCCTGGGCTCTGTTTCTATCCCCTCTAGAAACAGGATGTCTGCCAACGCTTTAAGCCTAGCAATATATGGTTCCCCTGGATATAAAACCCAGGGTGGGCTGCTTTCCCGGGTCCCTCAGCTGCGGTGCAAGTGAGACACACACAAATGAGATTCCATCCACCCAGGGCAGCTTTCTTGAGCCTTAGGTGCCTGGCTTGCCCTGAATCTTAGGTTTCTACTGTTCCTTGCTACCTGTCTATAAGTAAGTAACCAACTTCATGTAACTTGTGTGTGTGTGTAAGTGTTCTATCTCACCAGTCTCAGGCAAGTAGTAGAAATTGCAGTCCAAGATACACTGGACTGAAGTGGTAACCAGTGCATGGTGAACCTGCTTCGCAAACTTCCCAAAGCATTATTAAAACAACTACCAAACTACCAGTAGAATTAAATGAGGTAGCATTTGAAGCATCTCTTACCAAGATAACATATTTAGTAGATGGAGGAATTTGGGCATTCTGGGCCCAAAGGCCATGCTCTAAGCTAATGTATACAAATATATTAACAAATATACATATATTATGTTGCATTCTTTAAACTAATAGCAGTGTTTTATCAAAAAAATTAATATTCCCATTTTGGAATGAAGGTAGAAGAATATGCTACCCCAAAATGTGCTACTTTGGCACGAGGATAACTTTGAGCTGGAAGCAATTGAGAAAAAGCAGATGCAAATAAAGCTCTCTACTGTCTCCCTATTTGCCTAAAAGCAGGGCATAAATTTACAAGGTGCTCCTCCTTCTTCTCTCTCTAGAGAGAGAGGACAAATATAAGTACTGGAGAAGTGTATTGTATTTTGCCGAATAACAAATCATCACAAAATTAGTGGCTTAAAACTACAGTAATTCCCCTCTTAACATCATCAATAGGTTTTTGGAAACTGCAACTTTAAGCTAAACAACATACAGCAGGTCCTCAAGTAATGCTGTTTCATTTAATATTGTTTCATTAAAACGTTGATGAGGAAAAAAAAATGAATATGGTGTTTTGCTTAAAGTCACAGTTTCCAGGAACCTATTGATGACATTAAGGAAGGACTTACTGTGATTCATTTTCTCACAGGGATCTGGGCACAGCTGATCTGGGTTCTCTGCCCAGTGTCTCACCAAGCTGAAATCAAAGTGTCAGCCAGGGATGTAATCTCATCTGAAGCTCAGGTCCTGTATCAAGCTCATTCTAGTTGCTGTCAGAATTTAGTTCCTCATAGTTGTATGACTGTGGTTCTTATTTTCTTATTGGCATTGGCTGGGAGTCACTCTCAGCTCCTAGATGATAATCTCAAATCCCAGCCACACAGCATCACTTAGACTGGCAGCTCACTTCTTCAAGGCCAGCAGAAGAATAATGTAACATAATCTTGGGAGTCACTTTCTTATCATACTAGTTATAGAACATAACCTGATTAAGGGAATAATATTAGATTCACAGGTTCCACCCACACCAAGGCAAGGGGATTATTCTGGGTAACTAGGGGGAAAAAGTCTTGGGAACTGTTTTAGTCGGGATTCTTCAGAGAGACAGAACCAATATATATATAGGGTTGGGAGTAAGGGGGAAGAGAGAGAAAATGAGAGAAGGAGAGAAACAGAAAGAGAAATGAGAGGAATCTTTTTTTAATTTGGGGAATTGGCTCACAGGCTTGTTGAGGCTAAGAAGTTCCCCCATAGGCCATCGGCAAGCTGAAGAACCAAGGAATCCAGTAGAGTGACTCAGTCGACGTCTGAAAGCCTCAGAACCAAGGAAGCCAATAGCATGGCTCAGTCTAAGCCCAAAGGCCTTGAAACCAAGGAAGCCAATGGTGTACCTCTCAGTCCGAGGCCAAAAGCGCAAGAGCCTGGGGGGCCACTGGTGTGAGTCCTGAAATACAAAGGCCAAAAACCCTGGAGTTCTGACGTCCAAGGGCAGAACAAGAAGGGTATCCGGTTCAAGAAGAAAGAGCCCCAAGTCACCCTTCCTCCGACTTTTTGCTCCATCCAGGCCTCCAGCTGATCAGATGGTATTCATTCACATTGAGGGTAGATCTTGCTCACTCAGTCCACCAACTCGAAAGACAGTCTTTCCCACTGTACTCTCACAGATACACCTGGGGCAGCCACACCACCTGGGTTTCCCTTCCAGCAGAAGAGCCTTTGGAAGCAGTGAGAATAATTAATGCTTTACTAGCTATCTGGGTATCCCTTGATCTGGTCAAATTGACACCCAAAATCAGTTATGACAGAACTATCTTAGAATTCTGCTACCACAATGAGAAAGACAGCAAAGTGAACAAAATAATAATACTAAAGAGCTTTTGTTGCATTAAAAAATCCACTATTTCTTCACTTCCCAATTTAGTAGATTAAGTATGCCCACCACTGAGCCCAGGTATAGAGCTAAAAAGAAAAAAAATGGAAGAAGTATCACAAAATGTAAAATGATGAAATCATCTTAGAAAATTTAAAAGATCTGAAGAATAGATTCAAAAATCCTGAAATCTGGTTACTATAGTTCCAGAAAAAAATAAAGTAACAAATAGAAAATAGGTAGTAAATAAACAGAAGGATAAAATTTTTGTGTTGAAAACAGGCTGCTTCTACAGGTTTTTCAGCCCTGATCGATGATAAAAGACAGGTAGTCAGTATAACATGGTAAAATATCTGAAGTTAATTAGGAGAAAAATCTACAAGTATTTAGACAGAAGTTAACTTTAAAGAAATAAGTATTATATTGACACTATGGTATCAATTATGTTACTCTAAAATCTAGAAAATGAAGTAATCACTAAAAAAGAAAAAGAACTTAATTCAGCAATCTTATACCCAGCCAACATGCCATTCATCTGTCACAGTATAAATAGATATTTGAGAATGTGCAAGAAGTAGGAGAGGGTGTGACCCACATAACAAATCTTAAGGAAACACTTGCCAATTCTTTCACAAATGAAGCAGCACCAAGACCTCGCACTAAAGGAAAATAAACAGGGCTAAAACAGTGTTTACCAATGAACCTTACAATCAACATAGAAATCCAAACATTGATGACAGGCTATCCAGAAATATGTGATGCAAGCACTTGAAACAAAATAAGATATTCAGAGAGAGATTATAATGATAAAAAGCAACATTTTGAAGACAGTAACAATAGTTGTTAAGGGCTTGCCATATAATTGTGCAACTTAAGAATTAATCTTAGGAGAAGGAGTACGTGCCCAGCCCAGAGCGGCATGAGAGTCATACATTCCGGCCAAGGTTCACCTAACAAACAGGGTTGCTGCTTGAAGGCATAACAAAGGGTCTGAGTTTCTGCAAATAGGCAAGAACTGCTCAGCCCCACATTAATAGGGGCCTGGAGGCCACACGATAAGCACATTGTTCCTATTATTGTTGCTTGGCCCTGTAAGATGGCTGGATAGCCAGAGACGGGTAAGATTCCTCAAGGAGGAACAACCTAAGACAGGCACAGCCACCAGGGGGCCAGCCAAGAGGAACTGAGGACGGAAAGTGCCCCCTGTGGCTGCCTTGCTTAACCTTTGCTTATCTCAGCCTCTGATCTATGCTTTGAGCAACTGCCTGGAAAACTTGAGTCAGGGGACGTCTGTGTCCTTAGGCTATGTGTTCCAGAATTTATGGCCATTGCTGCAATGCCTGGGTGGTCACATATAAGGAAGTAACTTTGATTTTTAGGGCATAAAAATAAAACAACTGGTGCATTCGGTGCTGCAGTCTTGTACCGTCTTTATGTGTGTCCGTGTCTTTCTTTGTGTGTTTCTTTGTGTTTTGTGTTCATCCCCTGTCCTGAAAATGGGCCACGACAAGTAGTAAATCTGTATGGAACATATTAATAGAAGCTTTCTAGAAAATGCAAATTTTCAAGAAATCCCAGGAGAACCAGATAAAATTGTAGGTGGGGGTCTTCAATATTCTCCATCCAGAATTTAAAAACTTTAGTAAACTAAAAATAAAAAGACAACACAGGACTTTAATAATACAAAAATTAATATAATCAAAAATGTAACAGACATATATACATCTCTAGAACAAATAATTTAAAAAATTGTATATGCATGGAACATTTATAAAAATCAGTATGAACCTATCTACAAAGAAAATTTTAACACATTTAAAATTCAGAGATTATATTTTCTGATCATAATTCTTGCCTGAATCCTATGGTTAGGTAGTAGTGAATCCTTTTCAAGATGTTCTAAGTTACCTTCATTGAAAAAAAATCCCTTATGTATTTTAGAGATCCAACGGTAAAGAGTTTCCTATCCTCTTTCTTCTTGGAATCTTCTGTTAATACTTCTCTCCCACAACAGATTTACTAACATATTCAGAATTCTATTCCATAACGATTCCTTCCATCCAAAAATTCATTAATAGGAAGATTCTTACTTAATGGATGTAAGAATCACTTGGAAAGATTTTTTTTCTTTTAATGAGTCTGGGTGTCTGGGCCCATCCCCTGGAAACTCTCAGTTAAGTCTAGTTTGGGAACAAGAAATCAGCATTTTTAACAAACATTGCAGTTGGCTCTAATACACACATTGAGAAAACTGCTTTCGCCTTTTTAAGACACTGGATCCTAGAACATTTCTCAAGCTCCTTCACCTTCGCCTGGAAAAGGTTCAATATCTGAAACAGTACCTTCCAAGCTCGCTTCTCAAGGTTGCTGCTGATTGTCCTGTTAAACCAATTTAGTTCTGTTTCTACCTTTCCATCTGACAGCTACTAAGTATTAACCAAGAGAAGATTTAAATACTCTTTCTTAGGGGACTGAAACGCTCACTGCTTAACAAAAGACTTTCTACAACCCATGGGTCCACCTGCCATGGAGCAGCCGGCAGCATCAGAAGCAGCATGTCTCCCCTTGTTCCATTTGTTCCCAGCTCCTTCTTCCTGTGCACCTGGGTTACAGACATCATTTATTGCATTCTTAATAGATAAGCGGCTTTCAATATCTACATTTCCATGGTCAATTATGTCATACAACTAGCGGTTATTTCTGATTTCCTGAATAAATTTAAATCAGAGCACCTCCATTTTATATAATTTTCATGCCTACTCATGTAATGCATCATACTCAACTTCTTTTTCTCCTGTCACCTTTCCCCTCTTTTAGTTTTTCCTACTGGCTTCCTTAATTATCAAACCTACATAAACTTCTGGTGCATTTCCAACCTCTTTTCAAGTTAGCCCTACAAGTACACAAAGCTTGTAACAGTGTTTATTGCTAACACCTGAAGAATAAAATGATGTCCCTTAATATTTAAAACCTTTCAATCATGACTTGCGTTTCCATTAGGTAACCAAGGCAGAGTAGTATAACAAATTGTAATTTTTTCCTCTCTCTTCAGTCAAATATCTCCTTTGCAACATAAAGTCTACCCAATAAAGGTAAATGCTATTTTTATTTATGGTACAGTCATTTACATATTAGAAAATTTTCATTTATAAAATAGCCTTTTTTTTTCCTTCTTATGTTAGGTGACTGACAGTTTGCAAAGAAGAAATATTAATAGTTCACTGGTTAGGAAAAGAATGATAAGCAAGCTTAGCTCTTCATAAACACACATTTCTCACAAATGCACATTAAATACAGTTGAACATTCTATTTAAAATATGCATACTATCAGCTCTCCAATATCATCTTTTAAGCTAATGTATACAGACATTTCTTGGGAGAAAAATGGCTTCTGTGATGAATTTTAAACCAAGTAACAAAAATATATTGCACTTGCAAAGTGTATGACATTGCATTTCAATACATCCCCACTTACACATATTATAAATACTGAGTAACTATAAATATGATGAATAGAAAACAAGTGGGAAGGGTTTTCTCTTGCAATACAACTTAAATCAGAGATCATCTCAATATTTTTCAACCAACTCTTAATTCACAGGGACTATTTAGGAAACTGCCCTGGAAGCACAAGGGAACTGTTGTCCTATGGGGCAGAGGTGAAGCAAGACATCCCTACAATTCAATGGTCTGGATTCAAATCCCTCTCCACTTCTTAAAGTAAGTTACTTAATCTACTTATGCCTCTGTTCCAAAATCTGTACAATGAAAGCTATTAGAGTTTCTACCCCATAGGGTTGTTGGGAGAATTACATGAGAAAATAAATGTATTTTATAAGTCTGTAGTTTTGTATGTGTATTTGCATATTGTATGTATGTATATTTGTGTATTTTGTTTGTATGTATTTATAAATGAGAAAATAAATGTAAAGAAAATATGTAAAAAGTGCTTTTCTTTAAACTCAGTAACTATACATCATCATCATTATTATAATAATATAAATTTTGGGCTGCTGAAATTTCCTTAAGTGATTAAATTGGGGTGTCTTATTTTAGTATAGGACTTGTTTCTTAGAAACAGAGTTTTCCCAACTATATTCTATAGTCAAATTGTCAGATAAAAAGCAAGTAGATGATACTGGGGCAAAGTACTTTCAAAAATAGAGTGTGCTCTACAAATTTCAGGAATTATCATTATTGATGATGATGATGAAAATGATGTGGGCCACACATTTTTCTTTTTCTTTTTTTTTTTTTTTTT
>VBSM01000605.1:33923369-33966361 GCA_008086735.1 Cheirogaleus medius | reverse complement strand
CCACCTGTAATGTCATCCAGATGCTTCCCATTTTCTCCAGCCTTTGGGAGTCACTCTTCCTTCTTACACAGGCAACAGTGGTTTAAGTCCTCATTCTTTGTTCCACAGTTTCTCGCACCAATGCAGACTCACTGAGGAATATGTACATGTGACATCATTATGCTCTATATTGTTTCTTCTCAAGTATGTACATAGCCTTCCCTAGGATGTCCAAAATACAGCTAAGATGAAGAGGAAGCCATAGGCAAGCAGAAGATCATTGTAATGCAGGAAAATCTCCATTAGTCCCTTCACAGGGGACCACCTGTTTTCTCCTTAGTCCCTCAACTAGTGCTCCTTAATCTCTTACCTGCCAACATATTATAGACTTAATGGTAGGAAAAAGAACTCAATTCATGTGAGGCTTTTCTAAAAGCTTATGAATTCTAATAGGTATCAGATTATTGATCTGGGATTTGTAGCTGAGCAAGAGAAATTGCAAAGAGCTCTCTCTCATGTTCCCAAATACAACAAAGTCAAAGAATGAACATATTATAGATGTTGGCCTACCTTTTCCCAACTGAGGTTTCTCTATAGACCATGAAGGGCTATCCCCAACAATCTACCACCTCCATCCGAGACAGGTCTTCCTCCTGTCTACCCAAATGGCAAGGGTGGAGCATCCAGAAAAAAACTATCAAAATAGCCAAGGGTATATTTCCCAGAGTTTGGAAAGCATCACATAAAAGTCACAACTAGTTCTTCTTCACGTTCTTTTCTGTATTTTAAGGAGAAGATTATGTTTGCAAATCTTGCCAATCTCCTGATCACCAGGGAAAAAATGTGGAAGAAAGAAAGAGAAAGAGAGAGAATGACCTATCTATCAATGGCAGACAATAATATTCAGGGGGAATCTACTCAAAAGCCATATTTAGGGCATATCCTTAATAAGTACACACCCATTTTAACATATTAATCTGAGGTGCTTATATTTGAATTACTTCTCTGGTTCTGGGTTTCCCAAGTACCATGGATTAGATACTTACCTTATATCAGGTTGGTTAAAACTGCTCACAGAACTGGTCCCTCTTGTGACAAAAGAGGTTTAATTTCCAGATGAAATTCCCTCTTCAGCTCTGAAATTTAGAAACCATTTACCACTTCCCAAATGGTATTTTCTAGATTCAATTATTTTAAGATCTTGGCATACAAATGAATATGGGTTCATATTTAAGTAAATAAATATAGAAATTTATTTCTATGAAAAGAAAATTCTAAGAACTGTTAATTTGGTAATGGATACAGGAAGCATATACATACAATTCATGTGAGGCTTTTCTAAAAGCTTATGAATTCTAATAAGTATCATATTATTGATCTGGGATTTGTAGCTGAGCAAGAGAAATTCCAAAGAGCTCTCTCTTTCTCATATCCCAAAATATAACGAAATTAAAAATTGAGTTAGAAGTTGATTTTGAGATAGCTTCTTTGAAGAAGAGCATATTTGTTCTTTTAAGTCTTGGTGAAAAATAGCATTGTCTATTATGAGACAGTTCAGCTTACTAATTAATTAAATATAAAGAGAACATATTTAGAATTAACTATATAGTAATTTTGAAATGGAAAATAACAAGACTATGAGAAAGAAGAAAAAATTCTGAAAACTAGTAATTATATCCAGATACTATCACAATATAAATAATACTACAAGGCACAAAAACTACAGTGCAAAAGATATCGAGTACAAGTTTAATGTACGATCTGAAGTGAATGCCCTCTGGCCCTATGAGAGTCTCACCTCCATCAGTAAACTCAGAGTGTGTTGGGCTCTTTTTAGATGCGACTTGGAGAGTGATGGAGTTCCATGAAGCATAAGCTAACCAGGGTAGACGCCAAAGGTCCATCATGACCCTCCTGAGAGCAGTAGGGGGTCAATGAAACCATCGTATTTAAAACTCTGAATGAGCGCTGGAAATTCATTTTTCTATGACCAGCTATTGATAATTAAAAGCTTCCACATAAAGTGTTGAACCTGCCATAAACTTACTTCCTTTGTTACATAATCAAAAGGAACAGCTTTAATACAAAGGGGTTAATTGCACCTCTGTAATTCAAGACTTATCAGAAGTGTTTGAACTTCTGGAATCTCAATATTAACTGCAGTTGTCTAAGCAAATATTGTCTAAAATTATAGTTTTATTAACATATGAAAAAGTAAGTATGATTTACCTTTCCTGTTGTGCTGTGAAATAATTAAAATAGATTTATTGTCTTTTTTTCTCTCTAGAGCATTTCCTTTACTCTGAAGGTATATTTACCATTTACACATTATCATACTTACAAGAGGAATTTTATACAACTGATGACATAATGTTGGGAATATTACACAATTATGCAATTTAACAAATTCATTGGTGTCATTGTTTTAACCTCTCCTTTAAGTAAATTGTCAAATTTTAAATATGAAACAGATCCTTATGATATTGATGTTAAACAGTACATTATTTAAATCAAGATGATCTTTTCTATCTTCCTGAAAATTCTGATGCTTTGGAGAACCATTTTCTTCATGAAATTTTTATCTTAAGTTAAATTAGGATATGCTCATGAACTTCACATTGCTGTTGCATAAAAAATGATTTTTCTCTGATTATGAAAATAATTCTTATTCTAATACTCTTTTAAAGGTTTGGCTTATTTTTCCATTCATGTAGGAGTAAACCAGGAACATTTTTCTTCTCTTTAATTTGCAAGCTTTTATGGTAAGACTGCACTAAGAGGTTCCACAACTTTTACAAAGATCTATTAATATTATCTTGGTCACCTATGAACGTGGCCTTCAGGGAATAAAAATTTCACCATCAGCATGGTATAAAAGGCCTCTGTGAATTTTGTTTCAAAGCTCAAGCAATAGTTTACCTTTCTCTAGGTCACTTAGCACATTGCTCACAATAGTTTCCCATCTCTCCCAGGAGAATGCTCTGGCTTGTATTGATTGATTGCATTTTTAACTATGTTAGAAGTAATGCTTTTTTTATGGATGACAAGCAACGAATCCCTTCAATTATTTCTTTATTAATGTCATTCTTTCCTTGTGTAGCTGTCATTACCAATCCTCTCACCAGTGTTCCTTGTTATAATTCCAAGAGTTAGGCTCTGTCATTTAATGAAATATATGTTGGTTTCAATATATCGAGGGTTTTTTTGTCCAGCTAAGAAGTAGTCACTGTTAATTTTTTTTTTTTCTGAGGTTGCTCACATGGGATTTTCTAAATATGCTCATGTTTCTAGTCTTGGATGGTACCTCCCTAGCAATAATATATTTAATATATAGCATTAACATGATACTTCTGTGCATATGCATAGTCAATAATGTTTTTGAAGCTCTCTTCCTTTCAAACAACACTCAGAGTAATCAGTCTAAGACTGACATGTGCAAAATACTCAGGCAAATATTAATAACAAAAATGAAATAAATGAAAAAATAATATTTAGCGCCTGTGCATCTCCACATTCATTATCCTGCTTAATTGTCATATAACCATACAAAATAAGTATTATCTGCTATTATAAGCAAGGAAAAAGGTGCTTAGTGAATTTTCACAGGTCTCACCTTCACTCCAAAGACCATGCCTTCTCACTGCATGACATTCTAGTTGTAAACACTGTCTATAAAAATAAAAATCATATATGAGATCTGTCTATTTTCTGAAGTATTACAATAGTTTTTTATTAGATACTCCATTATAGGGGAGGATGGTTTCAGGTTTGCTAATATTTTAGAAATAGTGTAGAGAGAGAAAAGAAGTAGTTTTTAAAAATATTTTAAGTTGAAATTTGCCACAGGCTGAATGTTTATGTGCCCCCCACACCAAATTTATACATGGAAATCCTAATAACCAAGTTGATAATATTAGGGGCTTTTAGAAGGTGCCTAGATTTTGGAGGCAGAACCTTCATGAACAGGATTGGTGGCCTTATTAAAGATCCAAGAGAGGCCTCTCATCCCTTCTACCATGTAAGGACACAAGAAGAAGATGCCATCTCCAAATCAGAAAGTGAGCTCTCAATAGGCACTGAATCTGCAGGCACCTTGATCTTGTACTTCTTAGCCTCAACACCTATGAAAGAAAAAAAAATTCTGTTGTTCATAAGCTACACCGTTTATGATATTTTGCTATAGTTGTCCAAATGGACTAAGACAAAAATTTTATAAATTTAAGATATATAGCTTGATGTTTTTGCTTTATTTTTTGGAGTTCTGGTCATCACCTGGTCTTTATGAGAACCTATTTATCTACAAATGTTTTGAGAACTAAGAATGATGCCTTCAACCGTTATCATTGGACAGCCTTGCAATTAATGAATATCAGCAGAAATACATGTGACAGAGGTAAAAGAATACGAATTAGCAGGACTCTGGGAATGGTTGAACACAGAGATTGAGTAAGAAGCAGTAGTAAAGGATGACTCCTATGTTGCTAGCTTCCATGAATGAGAGAATTTTCATGTCATACACTTATAGAGAGAACACAGTTTAAAAAAATAGATTTTGGGTGAAAGTCACTAGGACATTTTTAGAATCTGTAGATGTTCTCAAGATTCCTGTAAGACATATAAGTGAGATTTCCAGGAACCAGCTGGATTTATGAGTCTTGACTTTAGGACAGAATTTAGGGCTAAATATATAACATACAAGTAGTAATTGAAACCATGACTGTGGTTGAAGCAACCTCATGCGTGTGAATAGTAAAAAGAACAAAGAGCTGATGAACAGCCCTGAAGAATGTGAATATTTCAGCAATGGGCAGAAAATCATGAGCCCACAAAAGAAACTAAGAAAGGAAGTCAGAGAGGATGGAATCCAGGAGAAAGTAAAGTCACAGAAATTATGGAGGTATTTCTTTCTTAAAGGAGAAAATGGTCAACAATGACAAGTAGGATAAAGATAAAAAAAAAAAAAGAGGTCCCTTTATAGGTCATTATTAATCTAGGAAAAACAAGGAATGAATCTCTAGTGAAGTTCAAATTCACTAAATTAATTCATAGTTCAATTATTTGAACTATGAAAATGTTCATCCCCCTTTAAAGAAGCTTGATTTCCACAAGAAGTTCAGAACTTGGTTATAACAAAAATGAGAGGTGATGTCAAGAGAAGGTATTTAAAAATTGCAGAGACATTGTGTTGTATTATTTTTTCAATAGTTCTCATTTGGGAAAGAGCAAGGAAGCATAACTGTTGAATGAATCCAAAATTACAGTTTTACAAGGAGTTTTGACAGAAGACCAAGGGGCAAAAGAGGCAGAGTAATGGTGGCAGAGTGATCAAAATAACAAACTTTGATGTCTAGGTTAGAAAGAGAAGAAAGTGGATCCATAAAGAAGTAGGCAGATTAAAAGGAAATGGAGTAGTCAAGAACTTGAAGTTTTCCTAAGGTAAAGGAGTAGGTATATTAGTGTGTATATTAGTAGGTATGTTAGTGTGTATGTTAATCAGACTTTCAAATGACTTCAGCAATGGCCATCATCTAACTGTAACTGGAGCCTAAGCAACTGGCAAAACCTTGAGAAATGATAATAAATTTTTGTTTGAAGTAATTTATTTTTAAGGTAGTTTGTTATACAATATGTAATAATGGAAATAGCAGGCAATTAAAAAAAACAGGACAGAAAGGTAACACATCTTCCTATTATACAAAAAAACAGAGAGGAAGGTAAGGCTGGGAGTTGATGGTTTTTTTGTTTAAGATGAGGTGAACTGATGAGAGTAAAGTCTATGCAGATGAGATGCAGGGTTTCAGAGGAGCAGTGTGGCTTTGGAATTGGTACCATGGAGAATGGGAATAAGAATTGAAAATGAAAACGGAAAAGGATGTCTGGGTTATGTTATAGGTTGATTTAAGTTGAAATCCACGTTTGCATCAGTCGCATTTGCCCAGAGTGGAGACAAAAGTGACTCCATCTTGGATGCTAATCCACCATGTTGATATCTGATTAACCCCATTGCCAGCAATGCTTCCTGATTTTTACTTTATTTACTTTCTCTAGTGTAAGAACATGTACTCACCATAAATTCTGCTCTGGATGGAAGCAACCTTGATGTTATCACACAAATTGCAGGCTATGATGCGCATAGCATTCTTGCCTGTTCTGGAGGGTTGCTTTAATTGTGTGGTGCATGTATACCCTTTCCCTGTGGCATACAAGCTCTGCTTCTGGGGGGTAAGAGTGCAGAGATCTGCCTGTTTTGCTGTTGCCCAGGACCACACTTCTGCCTGTAAGTTCCCCAATAAATCACTGTCTACCGACAGAGTGGATTTGTCTACCACGTTCTTTGGTTTCTCATCTCCTTCTGAATCTAAGGTCCTTTCACGAAGCACCCAGTTAAATCAGTTGCTCTAATGGTTGTTGCCAAACTTAACTCATGAAAAGGAAATCAAGGACCTACGAATATAATATAATGAATGTATATGTTATATGGACAGTGAAATGTCTCAAAATGAAGACAGCAGTTGGGATAGAGAGGAAGAATGTGAGGCAGGAAGTAAACTCTTTAATAAAAGTAAGAAAGGTCAGTGCATGAGAAAATTGAGATAGAGGCTTGTAGAGTCACATGGCATGAGACTCAAAGGTTTTGCCTAACAATGGAAGCATAGCATACTCTTTAGCTGCATCTATTTTTAGAAGAAAGGTCCAAGGAATGGGCTTATTCTGTTGAAGGGAAGCGTTTTTTAATGCTTTTGATACATATATCAAATTAATTTCCTAATGGTTTTTTGTTGGTGGTGGTTGATTGGTTCTTTGAGTTTTATAGTAACTGTATGATTTTCCATTCCATAGGGAAAATGGCCGTAGTACAAAAAGTTATATGTGCATCACTGGAATTATATAAGACAGATCTGTATGATTTTCCAAATATTTTCCCCTAAAATCTCCCATAATCTATATTTTCACATTTTTAAAAAAATTACTTCTAGAATTCTGTTTGAGCTCTACTAACCAAAAGAAGTCCCACATGAACATATATACCTATTCTTTTTAGAGCGAATTTGTTAGGGAAAAGTACTTATAACTATAGATTCAAAATAAACCAACACTTAAATGCCCTTGAGTTCTGTGATTAAGAGAAATTAGCTATTTGCACATTAGCAGGTACATTTGGCCTTAGAATGGCACTCACCATAATTACTAGGGAGTTTTCATTAAATATACAGATAAATTTTAGGAAATAACTAATAAAGAGAATACTATTATAACTATTATTATAGTCATATTGCTTATAAATTAATTTTGTGCCAGTCTAGCATCAACTATTTTCCTTTATTTAAATCACTTATGCAGTATTCTTCTTCTGTTCTATCTTTAAAAAATTAAAAATAAGAAATGGTGTGAAAGTGCTTATATACCTTAATCTGAGCATATAGAATCATAAATTATATAGAGCTGGAGTGGAGTTAAGAGAATTAAATTAAACTACTTGATATACAAAGGATGAATTTGGGCCCCATAGAAGTTACACAATGTGGTTACAGGCCTAGAGATGGTGTAATGTTTTTCTATATAAGGAGGATAATCAGCTCTTCTACCCCTAATATGGTACTTTTTCTAATATTTCAGGCAGTTTATAATATGAACAAAATGACTTTATCAACCTCAGTTATAAATGATTGTAACTGGGAGCCCAATTTTCTCAAAGCAAATTTCAAGGAAATATTGAGTCCATTTCAACTTTGACAAAATGCAAATTTTGCTTTTAAAATAGTCACTTCCAAAATTCAACTATTTTAACAATTATTCAGAGCATGTTACTCTTAGAAAAACATGCTATTAAAGACAAAATTTCACTCCTTAATCATTTCTTTTGCCTTTTAAAGTAGACCTGGCTAATTGAAAAGACTTGAAAATATAAGCTGCGAGTTAGATTAATTTCCTTTTTCATCACAAATGCCATAATCCTTCAGTCATTTATAACTTTTCCTGGCAGAGCTACCCTGAAGCATTTATATGATCTTTTCCCGATTCCCAGCCAAGTTTCTTTGGAGCTGCTTTCCAGGAATTGCTGGAATTAGAGCCATATTTTCTTTTTGTTTCTTTCCTTTTTTTTCTTCAGTAAATTCTGTCTCTTTTTTCTCCCTCACACTATTGGATGGGCTGGCTAACATCTCAGTGGTATTTTTAAAAGAAAAAAAAATCATTTTAGTTCCCATGTGACAGGCCATGATAAAGCTTTATGAATAAAGCTGTATAGAAGGAATACATTTCAAAACTTTTTATAAAGATTTTTAAACTATGTATTTTCAAAGGCTTAATTGAGATATAATTGACATGCAACAAATATTTACTAAAAGTATACAATTTGATAAGTTTGGACATATGGATACACCCACGAAAACCACCACCACAATCAAGATAATGAACATATCGTTCACACCCATATCATGCCTGCTTGTAATCCTTTCCCCCCACCTCTCCCGACGTACCTTGATGACTTGCAGACAGCCAATGATCTGCTTTTTGTCATGATAGAATTGTTTGTGGTTTCTAGAATTTTACATAAATCATACAGTATTTATCCTGTTTTGTCTAGTTTCTTTCACGCAACATGATTCTTTTGAGATTCATCCACATTGTAACATGTTTCAACAGTTTGCTTTATTGCTGAGTAATATTCGATTGAATGGAGGTGTCAGACTTTGTTTATCCACTCACTTGCTGATGGGCATTGGGTTGTTTTCCACTTTATGATTATTACGAATAAAGCTACTATGAGCATTCATATGGAAATCTTTGAATGGATATTTACTATATTCCCTGGGTAAATACTTAGGAGTAAAATGGCTAGATAGCACGGTAAATACATGTTAAGCTTTGTAAGAAACTTCTAAATTGTTTTACCAAGTGATTATACCATTCCACGTTTCCACCAGCAGTGTATGAGAGCTCCACTCCATCTACACCCTCAGCAACACTTGGGAGGATCTGTTTGGTTTTGTTTTTTGTTTTTGTTTTTCATTTTAGTCATGCTTAAAGGTATGTAGTGGTATCTTATTATGGTTATAAATTGCATTTAACTAATGACTAATGATGTTAAGCAGCTTTTATCACTCTGCCTGTGATAATAATGGGATCGGTGGCTTTGATTTCTATGCAAATATCCTGGGGTTTCAAAATCTATGGTTTCTACAAGCAAATGGCGGGACTAAGAGAGATGCATAGAAATCATCCAATGGCAAACACTGGAAGTACATAGCATAGATGGAGAAAAAAGAAATGATGGCTTAAAATTTCAAAGTGAAAGTGTTCTTTAGAAATTAGGCATATCTTAGACAAATTGCAGGTTCAATTATATAACATAGCAATAAAACTAATGTAATAAAGTGAGTCATACAAATTTTTTGATTTCCCCATGCATATGAAAGTTATGTTTACATTATTCTATAGTCTATTTAGTATGTAATATTATTATATCTATAAAAACGATATATACACCTTAATTAAATATATTTTATTGCTAACAATTGTCTGAGTCTTCAGCAAGTCATAATCTTTTTGCTGGTGGAGGGTCTTGACTTGATGTTGATGGCTGCTGACAGATCAAGGTGGTGATTGCTGGAGGTTGGGGTAGTTGCAGCAATTTTCTAAAATAATTGTCTAAAATAAGACAACAATTAAGTTTGCTACACTGATTGATTCTTCTTTTATTGAAAGATTTCTCTGTAGCATGTGATGCTGTTTAATAGCATTTTATTCACAGTAGAATTTCTTTCAAAATTGAAGTTAAACCCCTCAAACCCAGCAGTTTTTTTATCAACTAAGTTTATGTAATATTCTATACTTTTGTCTATATTTATGTATATGTCTATGTCTATGTTTATGTAATATTCTATATTGTTGTCATTTTAACAACATTCACGGTATCTTCACCAGGAGTAGACTCCATCTGACTCCATCTCAAGAAACCACTTTCTTTGCTCATCCATAAAAAGCAACTTCTAATCTATTCAAGTTTGATCATGAGATTGCAGCAATTCAATCACATGTTTAGGCACCACTTTTAATTCTAGTTCTCTTGCTATTTCTACCACATCTGCAGTTACTTCCTCCACTTAAGTTTTAAACCCTTCCAAGTCACCCATGAGGGTTGGAATCAACTTCTTCCAAACTCCTGTTAGCGTCGACAATTTGACCTCCGCCCATGAATCATGAATGTTCTTAATGGCATCTAGAATGGTGAATCCTTTCCAAAAAGTTTTCAATTTACTTTGCCCAGATCCATCAGAGGAATTATTTTCTATGACAGCTATACCCTTAAAAAATGTATTCCTTAAATAATAAGACTTGGAAGTTAAAATGACTCCTTGATCTATGGGCTGCAGTATGGTTGTTGGGTTAGCAGGTAGGAAAACAACATTCATCTCCTTATGTATTTATATCAGAGGTCTTGGGTTACTAGGTACATTATCACTGAGAGGTAATATTTTTCAAGGAATCTTTTTTTTTCTGAACAGTGAGTCTCAATAGTGGGCTTAAAATATTCAGTAAACAATACTGTAAACAAATGTGCTGTCATCCAGGTTTTGCTGTTCCATCTATAGAGCACATGCAAAATAGATTTTGCACAATTCTTGTGGGCCATAGGATTTTCATAATGGTAAATTAACACTGGCTTCAACTTAAGGTCACAAGTTGCACTAGCCCCTAACAGGAGAGTCAGCCTGTCCTTTGAAGCTTTGAAGCCAGGGATGGACTTCTCTCTAACTATGGAAGTCCTAGATGGCATCTTCTTCTAATAGAAGGCTGTTTCATCTATATTGATAATCTGTTGTTTAGTGTAGCCAGCTTTATCAATGATCTTAGCTAGATCTTCTGGATAACTTACTGCAGTTTCTATATCAGCACTTTCTGCTTCATCTTGCACTTTTGTGTAATCAAGGTGGTTTGTTTCTTTAAACCTCACAAACCAACCTCTGCTAGCTTCCAATTCTGCAGCTTCTTCGTCTCTCTCAGCCTTCATAAAATTGAAGAAAGTTAGGGCCTTTCTCTGGATTAGGCTTTGGCTTAAAGAAATGTTGTGGCTATTTTGATCTTCTATCAAGACCACTAAAACTTTCTCCATGTCAGCAATAAGGCTGTTTCACTTTCTTATTTGTGTGTTCACTGGAGTAGCACTTTTAATTTCCTTGAAGAACTATTAAGTTCTTTGCATTCACAACTTGGCTAATGTTTGGCACAAGAGGCCTAGCTTTCAGCCTATCTTGGCTTTCAAAATTTCTTTGTCACTAAGCTTAATCATTTTTAGTTTTTGATTTAAAGTGAACGACTCTTTCTTTTACTTGAACACTTAGAGGACACTGTAGGGTTATTAATTGGCCTAATTTCAATATTATTATTTCTCAGGGACTAGGGATGCCCAGAGAGAGGAAAAGAGATGGGGGAATGGCTCATTGGTGGACTAGTAAGAACACACATAACAACATTTCAAACTATTATGAGGGTACAAACATTTTGGTTACATCTATAGCCTTTGCACTGCCCAAGCCAGAGCTACAAGCATATGTAACAACATACAAACATATGTACCCAAAATGTTTTTACACCCTTAATATTCTGAAATTTAAAAAAGACATTTATCAATTAAGTTTTCCTTCTTATATGGATTTGATTTGTGGTACCCCTAAACAATAGCAATAGTAGCAAAGATTATTAATTGCGATCACCAGAACAAATACAATAATAGTGGAAAAGTTTGAAATATTGAATACCAAAATGTGACAGTGACACAAATTGACCACATGCTGTTGGAAAAATGATAGACTTGGGGATACTGGGTTGTCACAACCTTCAATTTGTAAAAAACACAATATCTATGTAGTGCAATAAAGCAAAGCATAATAAAACAAAGTATGCCTATATTTACTAAAAAAAAAAACAGAAGAATTTTTTTCAGAAAACTGTTTGATCCTCAATTATACATAAAATGAAATGATCAGATGGAACAGGAGCAGAAAAATCACAAAAGCGACTAGACTGAGATTAAAGAGCAAGTATATAAAATGACAAATGATGTGACATCTTTTAGTGTTTGAAGGGAAATGTTTGTGATGCCAGATTTTTATGCCAGCCAAATTGGTTTTTACTTGTGAAAACAACGAAAAGATATTCATAGATATGCAAGAGATACAAAAGTTGGTAAATCACACACTCTTCGAACAAGATAAAAACATATCTCACTAAACTGAGGAATAAATTCATTTTTTTATCTGCTTATTCATTCAATAAATATTTATTGAATAGTTGTCATATACCAGGTAATGTGTTCAGGGTCCTGGGAAACTATGGAAAAAGTTTCACTTCTTTTATTGATACAAAAATAACAAAATGACTCATATAAAGTAAAAGAAAAAATAATGGATTTTGGCCCTTAAAATGCATCATTAATTATAGATTCTTGAAATATTAAATAATGCTTCCCTTTCAAAGGACAGGAATTTAGTTACTGGTAAAATGTGTTATAGTTAACTTTTATTAGGTGAGGTCACTGCCAGCCCTGACTAATCCTGTACTGTGGTTAATAGAAACTTTCTGGTAATTTACTACTTATATTATATGGGAGTAACCAACGAATAAAGGGGTAAATAAGTAAATAAAATGGTTTCATTGTAAAGTCATCTGTCATCTTCATTGTAAGATTCATAGAAGATTTCAAGACTGTAGAGTGCCTTAGGGTACTTAAAATAAGCATGTGCTTCTATTGCACAATAGACATCAACAATGCTTGTTTCTACAATTCTAAATAATGGATAATTTATTCTATGTAGGTGTTTAATTTCAAGTGACAATTTACTTGTGGCAATCTGTCCTCCAGTTGATTAGGTAAAGAGTGGGAAGAGAAAATACTTGATTTCCCTGATCCTCTGCCCTGCTGTCCCTAGCAAGCACCGAAGCCCTTCATGTCTCCTGTGAGAATATCAGTAGCCTGGAAAATGTTAGAACTCTGCTGCTTACTGGGCGGTCACAACTGGAACAGGTCTCTGGCCATCAGCTAGTGAGTTAATTGGCCCCAGAACAAGTGTGAAGAATGTGAGAAGCCCCTCTCGGAAACCCCATAGCCCCCCAGAAATGGAGTGTGTAGTGTCACCCAATCTATCTCATGTTATTTTGAGCATTTACTTTGTATAATAGAAGGTTTTTATTAGAAGCACAAGCATGGGGGGAGGAAACAAGACCCTTCAGAAAAACAACATAAATTTCTCCACTATTATGTCCGCATTCCTTGTTGACTCACATGCCTCTCCTGCAATAAATAATTTACTGTAATAAAAAATTTACTACACTAAAACTATCATTAAGGTCACTGAAAGAATAAATCATCATGTTTTACAGAGTATGCCTAGCTAACCAACTTTACTGCTTGGATTTTTATTTGCTGGGTGATGGGATGTGCAAGGCAGTTAGAGGAAGTAGGAATTACTGAATAAAAATTAAAACATTCCTACAGCAAGCCACCAGGATTGAACTTGACCTTTGGGAAACAAATCAAAGAGTCTCATAAAAGTTGTGCTTCAAGCCACATCAGAGTTATTTTTATGGACAAAATCTGCAGTGAGATCTCTGATGATGTGTGTACTCACGACTCTCAAAGGAAAGAACGGGACATAATGCCAGCTTGTTAGCATCCTTCAAAAACAATATGGGCACTCTCAAGTCATTTTGCATCCTCAAAAACTCCAAGATAATTCCCTTTGGCCCCGTGTCTCTCATATATAACCTATTACATATATAATGAATCAGGTCTATTGAAACAGTTCTGGATAACCCTTTCACAACTGGAATTTAGGTAATAATGTAAATAGCATTATCTAATTCAATTATCTAAGTGTCAAAATTTTAGATATGATCTGAACTGCTTTGTGAAATTTACCACCTTTTGGAGATACCACACGAATGTTATACGATATTGTGTAGTTTAAAAATACAATGAGAATATCGATGCAAAAAGGTACACCCTGCAATTAGAGAAAAAAAAGCATAACTCCTAAACTTTATGTTATTCATATTTAGAATACATCTAAAAGGAGAACACTATTTGAACTTGAATGATAATTTGGTAAAATGTCTTCCTGATCATAACCATCAATTATTATTCCCAGGAGACTACTTCACTCCAGTTTCATTTATCATTCTTGATTTTATAGCTACACTTTCAAAAATTTATCGATTCATTTAATCAGCAAACATTTATTGTGCTCCTAATATGTATTTAAAGTACTGTGCTAGTCATGGCTGGAGGTATAAGATGGCTACGGTATCCTTTATTCCTGCTGTCAATGATCAAGTAGACAATAGCGTCTGTCCATGTGACTTTCAAGCAAAGTGGAACGTAAATATCACTGACGTTGATGTTATAAACTAAGGGACCCAAAGTATTGGCAGAGTTAACAATGATACCGAAGCCACTGGGAATGATGCTAGGAATTAGATGAGAAGAATATAGTCAGGTGCTAAAATCTTAGGAAAAGGCAGCCATTGACAATGTCCTCATATTCACTTGCTTTTACCATTTTACCTTTTTCCACTGAAGCTATGTCTTCATTCTCATTATGCAGAAATATATACATCTTTTTTTAGTACACAGGTTTTGGGATTTCTTTATAATAACCCGGGTAGGTAGGAAGAATCAA
This sequence comes from Cheirogaleus medius, assembly GCA_008086735.1. NCBI lineage: Eukaryota > Metazoa > Chordata > Mammalia > Primates > Cheirogaleidae > Cheirogaleus > Cheirogaleus medius. The sequence goes on along the minus strand of VBSM01000605.1, from coordinate 33,951,701 downwards.
CCAAGGCCTTATTCAAATGCACACTAGAGCTAACCTGGCTTGGAGAAAACAACTTAGACCCTATGATGTGATGCTGAAGTATAGCAGAAAGGTCACATACAGGGCTCAAAAGAGGGAATGACCAGAGTTACTCTTCTGGGAATCAAAGAACAGTGAGTAAAGCATTATAGCCTGGAGACTAGCAGGCAGGCACCATCATCCCTGAGTATCTGAGCCTCAGACAGCAGTCAGGCTGAAAATAACGGGAACAACTCCCTGGGCAAGGAGCCTTACAAGAATAAGGGAGGACGGACAGATGCCCAGGCATTGAGCGGAAGCAGGAAAATGCTGTACTGAGTTGAACGATGGGAAGGGGCTTAGGGTGGAGGACGGAGGCAGAATCTCACCACCCCAAATTAAGCCTATACATGGATTGATGAAAAAGCTGCAAGAAGTGCAGAGAAAGGAAGCAGGATAGGCAGGGAAAATCCAGGTGTTGTGGGGCCAATAGTTCATTTAACTTTGAGGCCCTCTTTAAGTAAAAGAATACAAAATGATGAACACAAAAAGTTAGGAATCCTTCCAGAAACTTGGCAGGTGTTCATGCAAGTAGAGTTCTGTAGCTCAAACTCCATTAGCTTTACCATAAGTTCACCTCTGACAGCCAGTGAGAGGAAGGGGAAAGGGGCTTGAAACAGACAATGTGAAAACTCTGCTGTTCCCTGGAAGCATCTACCAGATTATCTCTAAAGTTTCGAAGTCAAAATACTTGCATATTTTCTGCCCCATCTGAATGCCCTGGCGATCTAAGCGGGTCTTACCTTCCATCTGTGATCATAGATGCCAAGTGTGGGAGTATGGAAAAAGTGGGATTAGAGAAGGTGAAGGAGGAACTGTATATAAGAAATTATTTTATTTACAAAAGTGAGATGAAAATAGTTATTTCCATTGCCAAATTTCAAATGACTTTGGATATCAGAAAATATAGCTTTGTGACCATGTATGTATATTTGAACATTATTTTTATGTAAGTAATATCAAGTATATAGAAATATGGGAGATAAAAAATTGTATACCAGAATATTCAGTAATGTGCATAGGTTAGCTAAAAATTTAATTGTTTTTTAAATTATAAGACATACATGATAACCACATTACAAGAAGATGAAGATCACAAAAAAAAGAGCAATCATTCTCAACCCGGTTACATCCATTATAGTTTTTGTTAATTCTTCTCAGATTTTTAAAATAAGTACCTTTGCTTATATATTAATAATTCCCCATGCCCTTTGAAACATTGGAGAATCGTCCTCAATGTTAAAACGCACCTCTGTTACTTCCTTTGAGCCCGGTCAAGCTGCACTTCATGCTTTAGCCATCATTTTCATCCCTGTTACTAACTGCTTAACAGAGGCTAATGCAGCCCTCAATTTCATTAATGGACACATAATGCCCAGAACATGGGTGTTAATAGCCCCTCTCTACCCTGGGCCAGAAAGACCACATGTAGATCTTTGTGTTCCCGCTCAGAAACGCATTTTATAAGGGTCATTGACAAATAGTATTACATTTGTTCAAAGGAGGATTATCAAGATAGTGAATGCCAAATGAGGGACATTAAAGAAATTGAGGGTGTTTAACCTTGAGAAGAAAAGCCCTGGAATGAAATGGGGAGACATGATAGATCCCATCAATTATCTGAAGTTTTGTCACATGGAAGAGGCATAGGGCTGATCCTGTGTGACTCAACCATTAGGTGGAAGTTACTGGGATAATTAATGCTAGACTACATGTTAGAGTCACAAAATAATTTTCTAGCAGAAATACAACTTTAAATATATAATAAATTGCATCTTGTTTAAAACACCAGTATTTTGTGCCTCTGATATTTGAGGTGCCTGATTGATGCACTTATATGTGAGATTTGGTGATGGTGGTATTTTAAATTGACAATTAACTGACTAATACCAATAACTGATAATTAAATAGGAAATAAATATTTAGGGATGGTAATAAGGCTTATGAATTTAGTTTTAGACCTGTTGAATGTGGAACTCCTTTTTGATTTCCATGTATCCAGTTGACCAGTGGAGAAAAATGGTTCTAGAGCTCAAGAGAGAGATTTGCACTAGAGCTGTACATTTTGAAGTCCTTGGCATCTAGGTGCTACTGAAAGCCAAGGGAACAGGAAAGACCATGCAGGAAGAGTAGGTTGAGTGGGAAAAGGGTGAAAACAAAGCCTGGGGATCTGCAATATTTATAATATGGGAGAGCAAATGGGGCTTGAAAGGCAACTGGAGAGTAGAGGAATCAGTGGGCTCAGAGCTGCTCTAGAGAAAATGGTTGCATAGCATCCAACAAGCACAGGTTCCAAGCAAAAGAAGGTGTCCAACAAAACCCATTGTCATGGAGGAAAATGGCCAGTGGAATGCAGGGTCCTTGGTGAACGTGGCCAGAGAAGTTTTCAGGGGAGGGAAGAGCCTGAATCCTACTTATTAGTGGGAAGAGGAGGAGTGCAAGATGTTGCGACCATTCATTGTCAATTCTTCAGTACTTCTTGTCTTATCATGTATATATATTGTTTTCATGTTAAAAAATATATACAACCCTTCTTTCAAAACCTTTAGATAATGACTTATCTTTCTCTCCTTATCTGCTCAGCCAGGCTCCTCAAAGTTGTAAATTAAACTCATCTCTGCTTCCTAAGCTCCTGTTTATATTTCTACCTATTTCCTTCTTTGTTTCCATTAAAGAGACTGGAGCACTTTTATAATCTGTGTGGAAGGAAGGAAACAATAGAATGGGATAAGTGATTATTTCCAATCCTCTGCTAATAATCCCTATTGTCTGAATCAACTAGAAGCCAGAAATCACAGGTGACCTTGGCTGATGCCATCCAGGAAAGTCAGCCTCCTGGGACTCAGAGGAGAGTGAGAAAGGGTCCTGAAGAGTAGGATCCTCTTCATAATCTCAACGTCAGCCACCCTGCTCTTTTGCCACCACCACCTCCTAACTTTCTTGCTCACTCTACTAGTCCTTCAGCTCCAAGAATACTCTAATACCACTGGATCTTCGATCTATTTACCCCACTACATTTATTCTATCCCTCATTTCTCCCAACCATAATTGCCTCTCATCAAGAAGTTTAGAGTTCTGCCCCATACTTTCAATCATTTCCTTCAATATACCTTCAAATCCCTTGGTCCCTGTATTACTTCCTTAGAGCTGCCATATAAAGTATTACAAACTGGGTAGCTTAAAAACAACAGAAATTTATTCTGTCACAGTTCCAGAGGCCAGAAGTCTGAAATGAACGTGTTAGCAGGGCCATGTTCTTTCTTAAGGCTCTAAGGGAGAATCCTTCCTTGCCTCCTCCTACCTTCTGGTGGCTGCTGGCAATCCTTGGCTTCCTTGCCTTGTAGATGCATCTCTGTAATCTCTTCTGTCTTCAGTTGATATTCTTCCTGTGTGTCTCTCTGTGGCCAAATTTCCCTCTTCTTGTAAGGACACTGGTCATTGGATCTGTGCCCATCCTAATCCAGTATGACCTCATCTTAACTTGATTATCCTGCAAAGACCCTATTTCCAAATAAATTCATAGTCACAGATACCAGGGGTGAGAATTTGAGCATATTTTGGGGGGAAGGGGGGACACAATTCAACCCACAGCAATCCCTTTACCCTGCATTGTTCTCAGCAGGCAGAACATTGCAATGAGAAAAGTGATGCAATCTGAAGAGAACATGTAAATCTTTCCGCAAAAGTTTATGAACCAATTTGCATCTTGATCCACATGTTCTACTTTTCTCCCAAGTACCAAGGGTGAAGTGTCTGTATTCTTCTCTCAAATCTGCCCCTCCACTTGTGCACTGGATCCTAACTGTCCCCACCTACCCACTCACTCAAAGATACCACTCCTTTTTATTTTCCATTCTTTCTTTTTCATAATCAATTTCTCCTCTTGACTGGGTCATTCCCGTCAACATATGAATATAATATTTTCCATTTGAAGAACAAAACAAACAAAAGCCCTTCCTTTGATATTCCTTCATTCCCTTCTAGCTATTTCACCACTTCTCTTTTTTCTTTTTATAAACCTTCTGGCAATTTTACCTAAATTTTATATCTTTATTTTCTCTCTTCCCAATAAGTTTTCATAAAGTTTAAGGGTATAGACTCCAGAGAGAATCCTTGGATTCCCTGCTTACTAGTGTGTGGCCTTGGGAAAGTTACTTAACATCATTGCACATAGTGTTCTCCTCTATAAAATGAATATAATAAAACCCATCTCATAGGATTATTATATAGTCAACCTAATATTCATAAACTACTTACAAGACTGCCTTGCCTATAAAGTGCTATATAAGTTCTTATCAAATAAACTATCTTATATTGCAAAATAAAGCTGCATCCCTATCTCTCTTCTCATATATAAAAATAAATTCAGGATAGATTTAAAAACTAAATTCATAAACTTATTCAAAACACTAAAAAAAGTTTATTTTTATACTCTCAAGGTTCTAAGTAGTTGTAAGTAGTTCTTAAGTGAGTCCTACAACTTGGGCCACATATTGGAATATATTAATAAATTTCACTATAAAGCAAGTCAACAATCCCACAATAACTGGGAGAAAATAATAGGCAGAAGTCAAGGAATATCTTGCCCATTGATTAAGAACTCTAAAAACATCAAGAAAATATAGCCCCAAAGAAATGATGAATTAAGAATATGAAAAAACAATTCATAGAAGACATACTAGTTTTCTATTGTTCCATAACAAATTATCACAAATAGTGACTTAAAGCAACATCCATTTATCCATTTATTATGTCACTGTTTCTGTAAGTTGGGAGTCCAAACATAGCACAGCTTAGCTAGGTCCTCTGCTCAGGGTCTCACAAGGCTGCAATCAAAGCACCGGCTGGACTGTGTTCTCATCTGGAGGTTTGACTGGTGAAGAGCCCAATTCCAAACTCATTCAGGTTGTTGGCAACATTTATATCCTTATGCCTGTAAGACTGATGATCCCTGTTTTTTGCTGGCTTCACAGTTTGGGTCCAAGAGGCTACTTGAAGTTCACAGGGGGGTGTCTGCAGCTCCTTCAACTTAGGTTTCTCCAACTTGATCACTTACTTCATCGAGCCCAAAAGGAGAGTCTCTCATGTGAGGGAAGGCCCTGTCTCGCAAGGTCTTTCCCTGAGTCAGGTCCACCCAGGATTACTGACCTTTGGATTGACTCAAAAGTAAACTGATTTAGGACTGCAATTAGGTCTGCAAAATTACTTCATCTTTGCCATATTTATTGACTAGAAGCAAGTCCTACCTACTCTCCAGGGTAGGAGATTCTACAGGTATGAACACCAGGAGTGGTATCCATGGGACCACCCTAGAGTCTATACTCTACAGAGAAGGACACATAAATGCCTAATAAGACTCACCTGATGCTGTTTTCACCTTGCAGATGGTCATAAAGTAAAAAGTGCTGATGAGAGTTTGAAGCAGCAAGCATTCTCATAGATGACTGGTGTAGTATACATGGACACTTTCATGACGAATGGTGTTTGACAGCATTTATCAAAATTCAATATACGCATACTGTTTAGGCTATAAGTTCCATTTTTTGATATCTACCCTGTGTAACTATGAACACTACGATAGATGTAAAAAATGTTCAAAACAACATTATCATACTAATAAAATTTGGAGAAAACCCAAAACAGCTCAAATAGAAGCAGAATTAAATAACTTATGGTACCTTTGCACTATGAAGTATGCAACTATTAAAATTGAATGAGATAGAGCTGTATGTACTAATATACAAGGAGGTTAATAATGTGTTATTGACAAAAATTTAAAAAGTTGCAGAACAATAGCATCTTATAATACCATTTGAAGAAATTTCTGCATATATACATATCTGCCTATGCATTCGGCCATCTATACTTTCATGCTTTAATACAGTACAGATTTCTATAGTCCAGATTGCTAATAATTTCTTATTAGTTGAATATTTACAACATGCATATGATACTTGCATATTTTATATGGTTTTTAGTTTTTACAACAAAGTGCTTTTTTGCATAGGTTATATAAGTTTAAGTATGATGCTTATTTATTCATTAATATACTCAGCCAAATTAAGACACTTTTATTCCGAGTTTACTAAGTGTTTTTCATCAAGCAGATATTATATTTTGTTCACATATCCTTTTGACCACTAATTCTAATTTTCAATATTACTCCTACAGAAATATGTGCACTTGGATATACATACAAAAATGTTTCATACCACTTTATTGTAATAGTCAAAATTAACAGAATACCCAAATAGTCACCAACAGAGTTAAATAAATTGTGGTACATAGACACTATGAATGTGTATCCATTAAGAGGAAGGGGTCTTTTTGTGTTTACAGTTATGATATTCTTTTATCAAACTGTTACCTCTATCTGCTACTATTTTATTTTGCATCTTTCCATCTTATACATAAGTGAAATTAGTCTGTATAGTTTTTTGCTGTTATTTTTATTGTTATTAGGTTTTGATATTAGGGTTAAAGTCATCAAAAGAATATGCACCCTTTCCTTATTTTTCCAAAATTTTCTGTTTAGATACACTACATGAGAATTACTTTTTACTTTAAAATTATGAAAGAACTGCCCTAAAAACCATATGGGCCTGGGTGGTTTTGATCCCTTTTAATTGCCTTTTCAATTTCTTCTGTAATAACAGGGACCAAAGAGAGTACACTAGAGAAAGATGAGTGAGAAGTTCTGATTTTGGATGAAGCCTCATTTTGTAAAAGCCTCAAGGTGAAAGGAACATTCTGAGATCAAGCTAAGAATTCAGGCAATTTTCTTTCAGAGACCACAGTGGAATAGATGAACAGAGGGACAGAAGGAGATGGAGCATCACAGAGGCAGGGGAAGAAGTGGCCTATAATTTGGACGATGCCCAGGGACTCTGGATAAAAGAAGGCGTGGATGGAGTTTGCTAATTTCAGGGCTCTTAAATTTAACTCAAAATTACTTTGCTTTGGTATCAAAATTACTTGAGGCAGTGTTTATGAGAATTCTGTCTTGTTTAATAGATCATAAAAAAGAAATCTGGGCCAAAATCTCATGGTGTAGAAGAAGCAGTGACTGGACCTCGAATCCTACCCATCTCTTGAGGACTGTCATATAACGCGTCCCTCCCCAACACCATCTCTACCTGCTGTGTTGATCCTTCCTTTACCTTAAGACTAGTAGCTCTTAGTAACACACAGTTGGATAGTGACAATGTTCTTTTTAATGAATAAATAAATATTTCATTGTTTGAGGAAGAGTTGCAAAGATAGTTCAGAAAGTACATACATAATTTTTCCCAGTTCCCTCTAATGTTAATTAGGGGTATATATGTTAAAACTAAAAATTTAACACTATTTAATTAATAGTGCTATTAATTAAACTACAGACTATAGTCAGATTTAAGTCGTTGTTCCATTCATGTTCTTTCTCTGCTCCAGGATCCAATTCAGGTGACCATGTTGCATTTTAGTTGTCATGTCTCCTTAGCCTCTTCTAGTCTGTGACAGTTTCCCCATCTTTCTTGATTTTTATGACTTTGAGAATCTTAAAGAGTATGGCAGGGTATTTTGTAGAATGTTCTTCAGTTTGGGTTTGTCTGGTGCTTTCTCATGATTAGAGTGAAATTATGGGAATAATATTCCAGAGGCAAGGTATCCTCTCATCATGAGATGTAGGTACCAGAAGGCATGTGATATCAACATGATCTATCACTGGTGATGCAAGCCTTTATCACTTGGTTAACGTGGTGTCTTCCAGGTGTCTTTATTAAAAAGTCATTATTTTACCCATTCTATTCTCTATTTTTCAGAAGCCAGCCACTAAGTCCAGCCTACACTAAAGGAGAGAGGAATTAAGATCCATCTCCTGGAGGGGGATTATTTACATATATTATATGAAATTCTTCTATAAGAAAGATTTTTTTCCTTCCCTCCCATTGATTTGTTTATTCAGTCATTTATTTGTAGAAATATGGTCTCATGGATACTTATCTGTTCCTTAGATTATAATCAAATGCTGTCATTATTTATTTTGTGGCTCAAAGCTAACATTTTTTAACAAGTCATATGGGTTTGTTTGTTGCTCTTACCTCCATCCTACCACTATCAGATTATAAACTCCTGAATGTAGACACATGCTATGTCAAATTCCTTTGTTTTCCTTAATAGCATCCAGCATAGATCATTGAATATAATACATGTTCATTTAATACCTGTTGATAGGTGGTAAGTAGAGAGAGAGATACAGAGAGATGTGCCTTTATTAATACCACATGGCAAACCTATATGAAAACCATTGCAGCCAGATAATTTCCTGCCCCCATCTTCCAGATCTCAGGGAAAAATACGATGTTTGCAAAATGGAGAGCAAGATAAGCACACTTAAGGAAAAAAACATTCTTAAGACAATTCTCAGAGGTAAAGAGTTGTTTATATCAAAGCTTATTTTCCACTTAACATAAGCCTTGACTTTTCTCATTCTACAATGTCACATCTGTGACACTCTGGCCTTTCCCATAAAACTGCTTGCTTACAAAAAAAAAAGGCCACAGATTTTAGAAAATCAAAACCCTAAAAATTAATTTTTAAACCATCTTAAAAATTTTTAAAAATAACATTTACCCAACAGAAAAAGGAAACACTGTAAATTTTAATTATGCTAATTAAAAATGTTATTATTGCAATAATCAATTCCAAAGCTGCGTATCCTAATGAGATAAACACACTATCCTGCAACTCGAAAGCTCTTGACCCTAATGTACTAGAGATGTGAGATTGTCTAATTGGGATTCACACCATCATGTACTATTACATTTATCAGCCAAGGGATGCATTTGTAAACTCCTTCCCGTGAGCAAAATGCCAAGTGCTCAAAGGCCAAGTCTAAACAGTCAAAATGAAGTAGAATATCAAGTAATTACATAACAAATTCAGATGGTGTAGACAATAATTACCAAGACCAAAGCAAGCATCCTCAGCTCTTGGACATCTAAGCTATCTATTTAAGTATGGGGCCAGCTATATATAGAAATGACATCAAGTTTAATGTATTTATTAAGGTAAATTTTAACAGGCTTGATTGCTATTTATTCCAATTAAGAAAACAAACTTAGCTATGTAGAGACAACCATTATATAATGATCAGAATCAAAAAACAAATTAACTATAAGAGGGATATTCCAGAACCTTAAACTAGGTTTGCAATATGGTTGGAAGAATGTGTATATGTCTGTGTGTGGGGAGAGCTCATCATAAAGAAAGTCTACTTTTCTTATTATTTGGTATTTGAAGTCATCAGATTTGACAAGCTATGAACTGAAAGAAGAACTAAATTTTCCAATATATCTTGAAGTAGGCTCTCTGCTATTTTTGCACAGGGTCAAAGCTGAAGTATACATGTTGTACTTTGACAGTTTCTGTAAATGCTATTTTCCCTTTGCTGACTTCAGGAAACACACCACCTGATCCCCGATTATCATAATGATTTACATAAAATGAAAGCCCCTGCTTTTTTTGTTTCACTATCATCCATCTGTAGTGTTCCTGGGCAGGGCAACATTTAAAGCAGCCCTTAACAGGTATGTCTATTGGAAAGAAGGACCAGTAGCATACACTCATACACACACAGGGTGAGAAGACCACCATCGTTCTCTCCTCACCAAGAGTGCAGGTATTCTACGTGGAGAGAAAAAAAGAGAGAGAGAGAGACTCCAACTTCTTATATTTCCAGCACTCGTACTTCTTGCCCCTCTCTTTGCAGTTGTTTCAAAGCAGAGTTTTATCCAGCAACTAGGGACATCACATGAGAAATCTCAGTCACGGCATGAAGCACTGGCTCTTTGCCTCAGAACAGCCTCAGGGATGAAAGAGGTCCTGTTCGTTGCTGTTTGAAATTCTAGCAAACGGTGGAAATAAAATTATTTGGGGAAGACAAGAGTCCTGGCAGCAAAGTCAGATACCAGAAGTGCATGGCTCTGGGCCAATTACCCAGCTCCCCTGCACTCAAGTAACAGAGGACCAGGAGGGTGCCATCTCTTTGGGGACCACACTTCTCTGCCCCATTTCCATCACTTCTGAAGCTCTCTATTTCAAAGGGTTCTTTAGAAAGGTAAAGAAAAAAATCTGATTATTGTTGCTTACAGACACTGATGCTGGCACATTTCCCTCTGAAAATGACTTGATCAAAATTGATAAAGTAGTAGTTATTTCAGGATTAATTAATGAAGGTTAAATGAGGCTGGTTAGGACATGTCTTGTCCTTGTTCTTCTGGGCCTTATTCAAATTGAGCAGGAGCACTTGGAGGTACATATGCTATATTCCTTTTCACATTTCCAATTACTATCTACCAAAGACCAATCTTTTCTCTATCCTGGTATTTCACTGCTGTTTATAATTAGTATACATTTATTATAGATTAACAGTTTATCTTGCAATATTTGAGATTTTTAATTTAAATGGAAATAAAATGTTCTTTTTTGACGTAAAGGTGCATGATATGGGCTAAAGTTGTAATTACAAACCCTGAAATGCCCTGTGACTTGTAGTTCTGAATCTGAAATTCTGAAGGTATTAGAAGAATTATCTTAAAACAGACTTTAGATTTTTGTATTTGCCTGATAAAAGGTAGAAAGAAATTTAGTATTTTCATATCACTAAAAGACATGAACTTTTCTAAAAAGCTAAGACATTGCCAGTAATTTTACACTGGAAATTTTACAGCTATAGAAACATATTATTAATAAAAGGTTTAATGGTAGGAGATCATAGAAGGACTTGAAGTCAATCTAACTTAAGAGATGATTTAACTGAAGGAAACATAGGAAAATATAAAATATATACTTTATATCTTTGGACATGAAAAATACAATCATAATTAACTCCAGGGGGAAGTTTTGCTGAAAGTGACTAGGTATTCCCTCCGCTGGGAAATTTTATGCCACTTCGGCAGCAGCCAGGAAGGAAACATAAATGCATGAAAGTGGACCCATGGCAAGCCGTGGAGAGCACGTCCTTAAAGAGCTCAGCCACTCCTCAGCTCCAGTTAATCAAGGCATGAAAGAATAGTAGTGCAGTGTTGCTATTGCTATTAATTTTTTAAGAGAGGTTTAAAATTTTGATTTTTTGTGAGCTTTCTAGTTTTTTTATATACTGGAAATTCTTTTTTTCTGTCTATTTTCAAAAATTATCCAGCCAAAGAAAGGTTGGATTAGGCCCCCAGGAAGCCAATTTAGTCCTCAGATTTGGAAGGATACTAGAGGAGCCAAGGTGTCTGATGCTGGGTAGGTAGGCAATCAAATGTCACTCACTGAGTACAGTGACATGGACAGTTCACTGAGGGTACAAATACAACCTTCAAGGATGCTTAACATCACTGAGCAGCTCTTGATGAAGCTCAATATCTTTATGCAATAATGAATTTTCAATTTCTCATTAATGTGTGTGATGATGATGGACTCTGTTTTTATGAGCTTTTTTTGCTTCCTAGGGAGGAATGGAGAGGTCATTGTATCATATTAGGGTAGGACTGCCCAAACTGAGTGCCAGGCAGAGCCTGATAGGAACTTGGATCTTGAGAGCAGCACACACAAGTGTCATAGGCTGCAGAACTGAACCAAACAGAGTTCTTTCGTGTTCTATGGTTTCAAAAAGTTTCCCTGCTGGAGAGGAAGGGGCAAGATTAGACTTCAGGAAATGGAATCAAGAGTAGGGAATCAGAGAGGCAGCTTATTAGTGTCTCAAGCAAGAGAAAGATAAACCATACAAGTATAGCCTGTGACCAATGTAAAACCTAAGATAGAACATGGCGCTACATGAAAGGGGGAATATCTGAAGATCTTAATATACTACAGCATCCCTTTTACAGGTAACCCTCATCAACCCCATAGAGTAGATAGTGAAATCGTGAAGGGATACAAAGGGATCAGACAAGGTTAGATTTGGGAAACCCAGAAACTCCATGGAAGGATAATTGTACAACAGCAGATTATTAAATATATGTATGAAATGTGGGAAAATTTGGATGTTGCTCTATATTTGATGCATTATAAAAGGTTTTAATTTTTATTTTGAAAATATTTGGACATCCTTGCAGGGAGGTGCAAGTTACGGCTCAATGGTATTCCAAGATACTGCTTATACTTGTCAGTTTAAGCCTTTGCAATCAAATGACACTTTAAAGATATAAAGAAAAACATTTTTTGGCAAAAAAGTGAGGGAGGAACTGGGAGTAGAAAATTCATCCTTGAAAGACAATTAGGTGAGCCAATAGAAACACCCCCCCAAAAAAGAACAAGACAAAGACTCCCTCAAGTCCCATAACATTCAGTATATTTTCTTGAAAAGGCCATTAACACAGGTCTAAATCAATGTGAGTGCTATGCATGATATTCCCCCAGTGTCATCATAATCTTAGCATGGTCTTATAAATCAATGAAGCAACACACTCATATAAACAGTATAAAACCACAGTATAAAACTGTGTACTGCATGTGATAAGGCCACCAGCTCTTTAGAATCTAAGCTGACTTTCAAGGGATCTTTATATGGTCATAAAATTCACTTTTTGCCCCACGAAAGCACTGATTCATCTTCCCCCAACCTCCATACCACCCCCTTTTTTGTTTTTGCTACACATTGAACAGTTATACCTATCTTGGCAGGATGTTCCTTGGCTTAATTCCAGCCTGTTCCATGATATGAGACTCCAGGCAACCTTTCATATCAGTGACTTCTGCTCAGGTATAAAAGCACTTTAAAATTTACTAAGAATCGTAGAATGCACGCCCATGTGAAATGTTTTACAGATTACCATTCCATTCCAAAATGGCATAGTGAATTAGAAATAGAACTGTGGTTATACCTTTTAGCGCTACTTAAAATATGGGCATATCTATAATCTTCTTTAAAGGTAATCGTAGCTTTTCAAACCTAAAACTTTTAGCATGATTATCCTCCCTGCTTATCAACTTAACTGCTATCAGACACACTTGCTTTATATTATTTATATTAATTTTTATTTTTTTCACTTTTACTGTGCTTTAAGGAATTATGTGCTTTGTACATTTATTCAAATGTACCATTGAGTTCTTATGTATCAAGTATAATACATGTATTCTAGCTACATTGTATCTCTTTAAATGCAGATAGGCACTAAGTTGGTGAGTAAATTAGTAAAGAATTTTTCTTAAATACACAAACTTTTTAAAGACTCTTGCGGGTTGAATTGTGTCCCCTCAAAGTTCATATGTTGAAGTCCTAACCTCCCAGCACCTCAGCATGTGAACTTATTTGGAGACAGGATCTTTACTGAGGTTTTTAAGTGGGGTCATTAGTGTGGGCCCCATCCAATATGACTTATAAAAGGAGAAATTTGGACACAGATACACAGAGGGAAGAAGATGTAAAGAGACATAAAGAGCAGACCACTTTCTACAAATGAGGGAGCAGGCCTGGAACAGATCCTTCTCTCACCTCAGAAGGAACCAACCCTGCTGACAATCTGATTTGGGGACTTCTAGACTCCAGAACTGTGGACTTTGGGTAAAGCAGATTAGCCTCCACAGTGTGAGCAGGCCTCGCCCAGTGAATTGGAGACCTTAGTAGAACAAAGACCGATCTCCGTGAGGAATAAAGAATTGTGACAGAAAACTGCCTTTGGACTTGAACTGCATCTCTTCCCCGAAGTTTCCAGCCTGCTGGCCAACCCCGTCAGATTTTGGACTCACTAAGCTTCCACAATTGCATGAGCCATTTCTTTAAAACGAAATCTCTCTTTCTTTCCCTCCTCGTCCCCTCTCTATATATATACAAACACACGCACATCCTGTTGGTTCTGTTTCTCTAGAGATCCTAAGACATTAAGCACCTACTATAAATGATAATAAATTTAACATTTTTGATGCTAACAATAAGCCAGGAAATACATCAGACATTTAACATGAGTTATTTCATTTGAGACTTATGCAATCTTGAGATACTGTTATTTTCCAGAATTTACAAATGAGGAAACCGAGGCACAGAAAGGTTAAGTAACTTACTCAAGTCACTGAGCTAGAGATTCTGACATTCTGACAACAGAACACTTTCCCTTAGCTACTGTGCTATAGTAGACAACAACAGGCACTGACCCACGTCCAGGGGGTGAGTAATAAGGTAGATACGACGCCTGGCGTCAGGAGACATCGGAGGTACCGTGTTTCCCCGAGAATAAGACAGGGTCTTATATTTATTTTTCCTCAAGAAGACACCCTAGGGCTTATTTTCAGGGGCTGTGTTATTTTCCCCTCAAAGCCTCAGCTTGCAGCATGCACAGGATGGCCGGGACCTAACAGGGGGAGCCCACCTTGTTGGTGGGGCTGCCCGCACCTTTCCGGTCACCTCTGGGATAGTAGCTGTCACGATGAGGCAGATGAGAAGGGCTGCTCGTCTTCTTTATTGCTCTGCGACTAAATGCATGGGTTGTGCAGAAACGCTACTTAGCCACGCCCATCACTAGGTCTTATTTTCGGGGTAGGGCTTATATTGTGCAAATGCTTAGAAATCCTGCTAGGGCTTATTTTATGGGTAGGTTTTATTTTCAGGGAAACACGGTATATGGAATAAACCTAGCACCGTGGTGAGTGCCCCAGAAATGTTTGCTCTACCTTGCACTTGGAAATTACTGAACCTTAGGAAAGAATGATGCTCAGACAGAATAATGTTCATCTCCAGGGAGAAAAATGAACAAGATTTGTTTTTACAAATTCTTCCTCTTGTATATTTCAAGGTTTATAACTCCCAGAGAGGTGTGTGCGCATCTCTGCCTGAACACGGCCTCATTATGTTCAGAACCAACACCCGAGCGCTGTGTCCTGCAGGTGCGATGTTTTTTCCAGCAAAACCATTAGTCCACCAGGAGTTGCCTATTAAACGTGTGTCTTTTTACAACCAGCTGGATCACTTCCTATTACTCATAACAGCGTTATTTACAAATGAGACTCTGAAAGGGTAACGTCGTCTGCCTCCGCCAAGGTACCTTCTGTTCTATTAAGAATATATAAAAGTAAGTAACAGAAAGGAAACACATCCTGCCAGTTAACAAGATGCCCGTTAAGGGCCAGAGGCAAAGCCGGGGGCCCTTAAACCAGCCAATCGTTAACTGCTAGGAAATGCCTACAGAGAGGTCACCTCTGGTGATGGGGGGAGGGCACAGGGATCTAGGGGAAATATTTCCTGCCACATGAGTGGGAAAGCTGAAGGACACAAGGAGACAAACAGAACGATTTAAGGAACACTTTCCCTTAGTTTTCATCTGAAATATGTTCCACAACCCCACAGGTTTTTTTATGGAAGGAAAATCACAGCATCCCTTTTTCCCTCCTTGGTTTTTGTTTGGTTTTTTTTGAAAACCTTTTTTACTTTCTTTTCCTCAATGTAATGGCAAACTCTATAGGTAGTCTCTGATTACAGATCTGGGCTAAACATTAGGAATTTTAATAAAAGGACTTATGATGAATGTCTGCTCTGTTTTACACTTCATTTTGGCTATAAATTGCATACAGTACTGTTTTGTGTTGACCAAGGATCAGAATGAAACCAAGCCTCTACAAAATACCTAGGTTGGGCTAATCTTAAAGCACTAGTAAATTAACTCCTGAGAAATATTCACAACATGCCATTCCTACTTGATTAAAGATTAAAAAATCAATTTTGGTTTTGAAACAGCCTTCTGCCTGGAGCTGCTGATTTGATATATTGCTTTTTGGCTTTGGTTTCCAAAATGTCAGCAGATGGAGAAACTGAAAAGAAGCAGAAGGATCTGCAAGGGTTCAGGAAAAAGAAACTGGAAGTTTCCTCCTGCTGCTATGTGTCCCAAGTCCCTTCGCCCCCAGCTCTGGCTTAGTAATCTCATTTCTGTGACACTTCTCACATGCTTTCCATGGGCTTTTTCTCCACGTGTTGTTTCTGCGTTGTTTCTCTTTGCTTGCTAATACACAGGGCTCCAATGTTCTTCATAAGCCCCAGAAATAATCAAATGACAGCAAAAAGTAGCAGGAAGAAATAGAGGTAGTTCCCTAAAATTAACTTGATGATAATGAGGAGGGTTTCATATCACTTAACCAATAGAACCCAATTTCTTAATTTTAACCCGTCTCTTCACCCAGATATCGCTGCTTTTGCTATAACAAGGGGTGTATTTATATAATCTTCACCGATTCAGTGCTCAGTCTTTCCCAGATGGTCACAAGCAATCAACCATTGCCCCAAACTTGCATGAAAACCTAGTGTTAGCAGTGACTACCCCTTAGAAAACAAATTAGTTACCGTCTGTTGTTACTTAATCATCCATTTGGCTCAAGCTGCTTATTAAAACACCCCTTCCAGTCACATACACACACGCTCTCCATGCAAGGAGTCTGATAAATGAAAATGTCTCCATCTTCGCCACACATGTATTTTAAGGATACGGACTCCTCCAACGTGGGCAGTGTTTTGACTCATTTTTGTGAGAAAATTGCTCATGTCAAGTATTTATTTATTTATTTTTCATTTTCATTTTTTTATTTTTTTTTATTTCAGTATATTATGGAGGTACAAATGTTTAGGTTAGATATATTGTCATGTAAAGTATTTAAATAAGAGAGAAGGAAAAGGAGGTGACTTTGTCAGATTGTCCCTTCTTAATTTGATTTTGAGTATATCTTATTGCTAAGAAAGCTTACTGCTATTATATTACATAGAGAAATTCAGCGGAAATGCATTAGAGATGTCACTCCCAGTGAAAGCTCGTCTAGTCTGGGGAATTTCATTAGGGACCCTCACGCTGGTCCCGAATTTTTGGTGGGGCAGAAGGTGGGAGTCTCAGTCCTTATTCTGACTTTTAAAAACAGGTGAAAGGAAGCAGCAGGGGTGCTGTAGCTTACCTAGAATTCCCCTTTGGGGAGGAGATAAAAATATTAGCACTTTTCCATCTTCCCAAAAAATTTCACTTCCTTATCAAATTTAGACATCTTCATTTTTCTAGTTTGTATTACCAATTTTTTTTTTTCTGGCAATGTTAATAAAGCAAAGGCAGTTATTACTATCAGTAGTCGTTGGATGTGTATAATATGTTTTACAAGAGTAAGAAAGCTGACCTCAAATACATATGTTTAAAGTAACAGTTTTCTGACACAGTTGTCAATGCTAGACAGCTAAGCATTCAGGGGTGGAGAGTTTTATAATAGCAGAAAAGATCAACTAGAATTGGGAAGAATTTGGTTTCCACAAATTGTTTTGGGTTCCCTTGGCATCCTGAGTCACACTATAAGGTAATATAAACCTAATACAGTTCAAATTCTCCAAAAAGTTAAATGAAGCCTGTCATTATTCTTTACTTCTGCCCTCAAATTATTATGCTGGATGCGATTACAGTTGTTTCCTGCCATTTCATCAAAAATTATATATTCAAAACATAAAGCATATCATTAGCAATTAAATGGCACTCTATATTTACTAGATATTTTTAAGTCATTAATTAAAATTTTAGTTCCTGTATGTGTTTGTAATTAGAAAATATTAGGACTTCTGTCATAGAAAAACATAGTTTTATGTGGTAAGTGATTGTAAAAAAATGTAAAGTTAGTTGTAGAGAGAGGATTACCCTTTAACTGCTGTTTCCTAATTCTACCTTCATCTAACTCGATTCCCATAGTGAGACTCTTCCCCATCACACCATATGTCTCTAGTCCTTTTATAAATGAGTCGGGCTTGGGAATAGAGATATATTTTACATGCATAAGGGAGGTAAAATTTTTCAATCTAAAACCCAAATCTTTGGGACAGCCTGACATCAATTTATCAATCACTATAACTGTTCCAACACTATGACAATTAGTTCATTTCTTGTCATTGCACATGTCAGTAAATACTTTTCCTTCAGATTGCTACTTGTTCTTGTCATTTACTAAGGCATGTAGAGCTTTGTCTAATGTCGTGCCGAGACTTTTTATGCAATGACTACATAAAATAACTTCAAAACTTTGCTGAGGGAGCTGAGTGAGGAAGGAATCACAGCCTGCTTGCCCCTAGATCATCAACCAATTTTCACCTGAATTACCCAAATTAAAAATTAAAAATATATATTTTACTGAGTTTCAAGATCTTTCATAATCATGGATGGGTAACTCCATAAGAATGGGCAAAGATCATTAAAATGTTTCTCTTGTGTGTTTAATAAAAAAGAAATCATAATTAATTCATCATGACATGTCTTCTGCATGACCTTCTGTAAGTTATGGCCTACCTACAAAATTAAGCTAAACTCTTGTGGAGTTTAGTGACTTGATTTGCACTCATACAAGTTCACAGGATTTCAAATAGTTACTTAAAAATTGTGTAAGTGAGGATAGACTTATAAGAGAATAACCTACAGGAAATTTTATTACTAGATACATATCATACAATATTTTATGTAGGGGGAAGACAGTTCCAAAACAATACAAAGCGTATGATTCTCATTTAAATGTGTATTTATAAATCTATAGTGACAAATTATGTATTTGTTGTGTCTATAGTGCATAGCTTTACATCTAGAAGTTTGTTCACAAAAATCGTCAGAGAGTTCTCTCTCCATGTGGTCAGATTAGGGGCCTCTTAAATTTCCTCCTTTATACTTTTCTTTAGTCTTCAAATTTTTCTATAATGGATGAGTATTAACTGACCCATTAATCAGGTAAAGTGGCTTAAAAATAGAGAAATTGATGTATAAGCAGCCATAAAAATCCTAAGATTAGAAAGGCCATGTCTTTAAATTCCTTAAAACAACATGCTAAATTCAAAATGTACAAGGAGAGTAGTTTTACACCTTCAAGACTAAAAATAATTTACAGACCTGGTAAATGAGCAGTTCCCATTTTCTACTGAGAGTGAAATACGTACTGGAGATATACAGTTGTTATGGACAAAACAAAGAAAACGTAGAGATTTTTTAAAGTTAGAGTGTTAACAGTAATATTTTCATCATCTCTTCCCTTTAACTGTATTACAACTAATTGCAGTTTGCTGGGGTCCAGTTAAGTGCATTCATATTTATATTGTTTAATTTTAATGATACTAAAGGAAACTAACCCTCACAATACAGACAGGTGCATTTAAAAGATTCTTGCAAAGGAACTACAAATAACAGCTAATACTAATCATCTATACTCAAGCAAATAATAATCACAGAGCTGATACTTCTCACTCCTTGTCCAAGATCTCCATTGGACCATATTACCATCTTAGAAGCAATAGCCATCTGATAATTCAAAATAATCAAGAAGACTATTTGGAATATGTGTGTGAGTATACTCATATTTGATAATAAATTAATCTCACTCCAAATGCATTCTGTGCCTTAAGATAGTAATGATAGTATAAAGCCATCACATTAATAAAGTACCAAAAATGAACATCCAGGACATAAAAACAGAATATGACAATTTTAAGGGAAAAATCATGTCACAGTCACTGCAATATTTTATCAAGTTTCTCTATTAAACCTTATGGCAAGTGTTTGAAGCCTCTTTTAAGGTTCTTTCTCATCATTGTGAAAACCAAGTGCCATGTCCCAAGGAGGAAAGTCTCCTTCCTGCGATAGTAAAATGGATGGCAATAATGCACTGAAAACAATAGAGAGACGATCTAAAACTGTTTCTTTTTCTGCAAATACTGCTGGAAGATAGAAAATATTGCCAGAGACAGAAAGAAACAAGTCATAAATCGCACATTCTGGGAGATTTATTCTTTTGGATGAAACTATGGATTATGCTATGTCTCAGCGTATGGTATGTGCTAAATGCTGTTTCAGTAAATGGAATATACAAAGAACGCATTTTTTGTGTGAACCACTAAAGATAGTTGCTCTGTTTAAACGTGACCTTTGACAGAATACACATGCCTGTGACTGGAATAGAGACAGGAATCCGCATTCAGAGATCAGACATCACTCAGTTTGTGAAATGCACCCACCTCATCATTCGGGCGCAAGCAATTGCAGCAAAAATTGAAACTAGAAGGAAATAAAGTGAATAAACTGCTACAAGATGCCAATTAGGATTCCTGCTGCACAACTCCAATCACAGGTAAGACCACGTGAATGAGATAACTCAGAGCCAGGCAAGGGAGGGGCCCTAGCTTTAAGCTGTGGCCACAGCTTCAGTTGGCCAAAGGGGATTTTTTCTTAAACATGAAGGAATACTTAAAATATTTAATGGCATGGGGAATGAACATATAAATCTTTTGAAGCACACAGAGGTTCACAGGCTAGCTCACTGCAAAGTACCTAAATGATGCATTAAAAGATGATTTGTGTATTTTTTCTTTTACAAAGACACAAGTGTCAATTTTATCAACCTTTAATCTGATTAAAAGTAGCCATCAGCAATATGTTACCCAGAAAATGTTTTTGAAAAAAAAAATTAACCTAATGGGTACTTTTAAGGTCAAGATGATATTTTTAAAATAAGTCACAAACTGCCCGCTTTTTTTTTTAAGGAGACATGCTATAAAAAGTGTATTTTAAAAATTGATGTTTAAAAATATTTTCATCTTTATGAGATTTTTGTCATTACAATGATGCAACTAAGTCACTTAGAAAAATCTTTCATATTTGCACACTTGAAAAACTAGGAAATGGGCCTTTCTAGCCTGTTTTAAGGACTTCCAAATAAAGAGTTTCAATAGAGAATGAATATCAATTTAAAATATAAAAATGATGCACATACTGGGTTTAACAATAGGAAAAATGTACATTTATCACCCTATTTTTAACAAATGCTTTGCAAACTACAGGTGGGATTGAAAAATGTTTTATTATTTAGTAGACAAAACTATTTAGATCTATGAATATTTGTGAAATATACTTTTCAACCTTAAAATCTAGTGTCAAAATAAATATTCCCCAGGACCAGACCTTATGTTGTTACCATGAAGTGTTAAATGGAGAATTGTTAGTTTTAAAAAAAAGGTATGTCCAACTACATTGCTCTAGTTTTAGCAAATTTTTGTGAGCACAAAAGTATTGTATAGTAATAATAAAAATATTTTAGAACTAATGTTTATTTCAGTTTTTTTCAGTGTTTTGAAATTTCTTTCATGTACATTTTCTGTTATTTAATTACATTAGTTCAATAGTATATTTAACTATGTTAATTCAATAGTGTATTCAGTATAAGTAATGTTTGAATATATACATATGCATACATACTTATGTGTGTGTATATATATTTATTTACTTATTGAGAATTTTTTATAAAATTTTAACTGATATCTATTTTTTAAAAATATAGCCCACTGATCAACAGGATAGATGCGTCTAAACAAGCTTTGAAAATTTTGAATGCAGCCATAAACATTCTAGTGCAGATGTCTTTATTATAGAATGACTTTTGTTCCTTTGTGTAGATGCCTAATAGTGGTAATGCTGGATCAAATGGTAGTTCTACTTGTAGGTCTTTGAGGTATCTCTAAATTTTTTTCCACAGAGGTTGAACTAATTTGCACTCCCACCAGCAGTGTAATAGTGTTCCTGTCTCTCTCTCCACATCCTCACCAGCATTTGTTGTTTTGGGATTTTTTGATAAAGGCCAATCTTACTGGAGTTAAGTGATATCTCACTGTGGTTTTGGATTTGCATTTCCCTAATGATTAGAGATGTTGAGCATTTTTTTATACGTTTGCTGGCCATTATTCTGTCTTCATTTGAAAAGTTTCTGTTCATGTCCTTTGCCCATTTATTGATGTGGTTGTTTGATTTTTTTTCTTGGTGATTTTTTTTGAGTTCTAGATAGATTCTTGTTATCAGCCCTTTATCAGATATGTAGAGAGCAAATATTTTCTCTCATTTTGTAGGTTGTCTATTCGCTCTAATGATAGTTTCCTTGGTTATACAAAAGCTTTTTAATTTGATCAGGTCCCATTTATTTATTTTTGCAGCTGCTATGATTGCTTTGAGGGTCTTCTTTATAAATTCTTTGCCTAGGCCAATGTCTGAAAGAGTCTTCCCTACATTTTCTTCTAGGATTCTTAAGGTTTCATGCCTTAGGTGGAAACAACCCAAGTGCCTGTCAATCCATGAGTGGATTAATAAAATATGGTATATGTATACAATGGAATACTACTCAATTATTAAGAACGATGGTCATCTAGTACCTCTTATATTTTCCTGGATAGAGCTTGAGCCCATCCTCCGAAGTGAGGTATCACAAGAATGGAAGAATAGGCAGCACATGTACTCCCCATCCTACTGGCACTGACTAATCAACACTAAGGTGCTCGCACAGTAGAAATATTCTTTGGGAGTTGAGGGGTTGGGAGTGTGTAAACTCACAACTAATGAATGCAGCGAGCATTGTGGGGGGGGGAGATCATGTCTCAAATCTTGATTGGGATGTGGCAAAGTCATAACATGTAACCAAGATGTTTGTACCCCCATAATATCATGAAATTTTAAAAAAATTTTAAAAAAGAAAACTTTGAATGCAGCAGCAGAACATTTAAAGGCAATGTCTATTTCACATAAGTAAACACATCTAAATCAATGTATTTGTTGTGTGGATTAGCTCACAAGGTAAGGAGATATTTTCCCAAGCAAAATATTGTTCTTCCTAATTGTGTTGTGCTTATTTGGAGCAAATGGTTTTTGCTGCTGTAAAGGTTCCTAGGACCTCACTGGGGCTGGCAGTCTGGCCAGAGCACCAAGAAGCAATGTACATTTCAGAAATAGATAATTTTCCAAAACAAGACAGTGATCTCCAGAGAGAACAAGACCTTTATTTTCTCAAGCCTTGAAGTAGTTCATGCTTCTGTTTAAATACCAACACTCTATAAAAATCACAGCCATTTATCTTACAATTCAAGAATTCTCCACAGTTGCCACATAACGGTTTTATTACAGAAAAAAAAAAAAGGAGGAGAAGTAAATATCTTTACTATCCCCAAATCAGATAATGAAATTCACATCTTCCTTGTCTTAGTTATTTTTCTCGGACTTACTAGTAAAAACTATAGTTTATGTAAGCATTATATCAGGTACACAAAGCAATCATTTAACTTGGGAATGAGGAGATTGTTTTCTGTTTATTTTTCTAACATTCATAAATATTTTAAAGTCATAGTTAACCATCAACAAGATCAATCACATCATTTTCACAGGATTAAAAACTCATTCTATGTATATACTTAAATGACAAAATAATATTTATTCTCTCTGAGGATAGATGTTTTTCATAAATTGATAAAACACTTTTCTGATAGCAGCTAACAAATACTCGTAAAAAGTTAAATATGGAAGAGCAAAGGAATAAAATAATATGAAACAATGTGACTTCTCATATAATAGGGGAGGAAGTTTAAATAACCACTTGGGAAAATAGTTTGGCATTTTCTAGTAAAATAAGAAATATCCCTGTGACCCAACAATTCTACTTCTAGGTATATGCCCCAGAGAAAGCCTTGCACACTAACCA
Source organism: Cheirogaleus medius (assembly GCA_008086735.1). Taxonomy (NCBI): domain Eukaryota; kingdom Metazoa; phylum Chordata; class Mammalia; order Primates; family Cheirogaleidae; genus Cheirogaleus; species Cheirogaleus medius. The sequence continues at coordinate 33,928,187 of VBSM01000605.1, read as the reverse complement.
CTAGGGGACGTGTACAACAATTTTTTAGCAGCATCACTCACAATAGCTCCAAACTGGCAATGAACCAAATGTCCATTGAAAGAAGAATTGTTGAATGCTCACACATGGAATCTTATAGAGCAAGAAAAACAAAGGACAGCTATATACTACATGAATACTGTACAGCAAAGAAAACAAATGAACTGCAGCTACATGTTACAGGAAATAATGCATAGAAATGGAAATAAATGAAAGCTACATGGAATACTATGCAGCATTAAAAAATAAATTTCAGCTATATCTTGTATTTATATAAAATGCTGTATTTGTTCACATGGTTTCATCTTGCAAATATAATGTTGAGAAAAAAATGCAAATCACAGAAAAAATAAATATTCTAATTTGTGAAGTTCAAACAAAGGAACAAAATTAAACCGTAAAAATTATTGAAACATACATATACGGGTTTTAAAGCTATAAAGCAAGGGAATTATTATCCCAAGTCAGGATATCTCTAGATATCTTCTAGATAGAAGGGAGAGAAATATGAATAGGGAAGGGCACATAGGGGTGGTTTTTAAGTCAAAAAATTAGATATTGATAGTTAAATCACATGTTATATGCAAAAAGAAGTCATGGATTAACAGTCAGGGCTGGTACACTGGCTCCATGATGTCATCAAGGATGAGGCTCCTTGTTTTTTCTACTTTGTTGGCCTCCCTACATGGCTTTTGTCTTCATGGTAGCAAGATGGCTGTTGTACTACCAGATATCACATTCTCCATCTAGGCAGTAAACAGGTAAAAACATAGGAATCTGTTACAACAGATGCCTGGCAGTACAGCAGCCATTTTGCTACAACATAGACAAAGCTCACACCTGAAGACAATGGAGGAGGAAGAAACAATAAAAGGAGATATTTTCATCAACTTCATTTGGAGGAAGTATTTGGAAACGAGTATGAAAACAACCTTTATAGGGAAACAAAGCATCCTACTTCTTATGAGCATGTTAGGACAAACAATATATAGAAAGAATTATTTCAGTGTCAGGAAATTAAGACTAATAAATATTTTGTAGCTGACATAAATTGGGTGAAGAAATCTTTATGGATATAAAATGTACATAGAGGAGAAAATTAACCATGTTGACAAATGTTAAATCCCAAACCATGTTAAAAAAATAATAGATGATGTGGGGATATATGAATCTCAGAGATATAAGGGGACTAAGAGAGTGACCACTTCAACATCTGTTTCAGTATCTCACCTAGTCAATACAAATGGTTTATGAGTGTGCAGTGCTTTAAAACACATGAACCCATGCCTTCTGCTCTCACTTTCATTTCCAGCTTTGTTTCCTCTCATAGCAGGTAGACTCACACCTCCTCACAACCACTGAGAGGGCTGCAGGCAGCTGAAAGAATAAGGAATGTCAGATCAGAAAGGTTGTTTCTTTTTAGCTGCTTTCTGTCTTTCTATCTTTGTTATAAGCATCTTTATGCATTCTGGTTCTACAAACAATTAGATTCAGAGCAAATCAGAAAATTCAGCTTGGGTAGAGAAAATTGGCAAAGAAGAAATCTAGAAAGCCAGGGTCCCTGGCCATAACACCATCTGAATCCAATCCTTGTTCATAGCCATGCAGTTCAACAACATGATTTATAGTCTATGAAACCAGATATTTCATCTACATAATGGTCTTCTAGGCTTCTCCTGAACATTACTTTAGAAAATGGTGATATTCTGGCACACTAATTTCTTCTTAAGGAACAAGTGTCTTAATTCCCATATTTACCACATAATCTCTTCCAGGATTCAAAGTAATTATACTGGAAATATACAAATGCTTGAAATATCTGCAGTGAATACTTCAGAATTATCTAGATTCTTCTTCATTTCATGAAGGTTTAAAGGCATTATGACATGGTAAGGCAAGCAATGGCTGTGAAGACAGACGTAGTTTTAAGTTCTAATGCTGTTATTTATCAACTATATATTAACAAATTTCTGAAGATTCTTATTTCTCATCTGCTAAGTCCAGACAATAAAACCTATTTCATTGGGTGACTATGAGGATTGTATTTAAAAAACATGTTTCATGCTTCTCAAAATTCCTCAGAGTATTTTGTTTTCAGCCGTGGAAAATTATGGTGCAGCCTCCTGGAACATAAATTTTATTCTAAGATTGGAGAGTGAGGGAAGTTAAAGTAATTTGACTCATAAATAATGTAAAACCATTGATTAGCTATTAAAACAAGCATATATCATAGAGTTCAAAATTTGCATGAATATCTAAGCTAAAACAGAAAACTTCAAAGAGAGTTGACTCTTCCAGTGAGTTGCCACAGAGTTGCTCTTGCATTAGGAATATTTGGGTGAAAAATTTTAGAAGCAATATATGTATGGCCTCCTCTAGGTAAAATTCCTTTTTAGTGGATATTCCTGATGAACTCAGCACTGCACATCACACCAACTATGATACATCCACAGGGATGAGAGAATAAATGACAATGCAACAGAGAACAAAGCACGACATATATGTGACAGAATCAATAACCCCTTGAACTCAGTAGACCAAGAAAGAAAGGTCATTTTGGGGAGGATTAAGAACTTTCTAGAGAGTAGAGAGCTTGAGGCAATGCCCAGGGCTATTTGTCCCATATAGTCATTGGCTTCCTGAAATAGCTAACCATGATCTCTTTACCAATGTGATATACATACATGTTGGTAATAGCAGAAAGACAGATAGTTTGCTAATATACTCTTAACTAGTTGACTAGTGGTCAAGGAAAAGGAGAAATGTATACTTTTCTCTTTTTTACCATCTTCACAGATACAGCAAATAACCCTAGATTACTTTTGCAGTTGTGGAAGTAGCTGTAGAAATCACAATGCTTTCAAACTGAGGTTTGGAATCCACTAGAAGGTAATGAAAAAATTTAGCTCAGTCAACTGATATTTTTATTACATAAAATAAAGTATTTCAAAAAAATAGAATGTCAGGAAAAATACCAGAAAGTGTTGTATTCTGTAAGAGTAAATATTGTTTTTGAAACTTTGTTTCAGTTACCTGTGACTATTTCCCTATATGTGTGTATCAGGCTGGTCCCACGTAAAATGAATTTTGTATTGTGAGTTGCAGTCAGAAAGGCTTGAAAGCTCCTGATAAAAAGTACCCTTTGATTTTGTAGATAATGAGACTCAGAATAAAGAATTTATGGGCTTTGAAGCAGATCATGAATTTTTGTTAATATTAGGACTTGAGATAGCACTCAGGTGTTCTGATTCACTCCAGATTTATTTTTCCATTTGTGCCAAATTTTTCTGCATTGACAAATGACTAAAAACCTTAAAAATATTGTTCATTTTAAGAAATATCATGATATTTAAATAAACACCAAAAATGTTTATATCAAAGTGCTTACATTTGTAAAATTATGAGAGAATATGTTTATCCCAAAAGTCTTTGCCCATTTCCCTAAAAAGGTTGTGGTAGGCAGCCTCCGAGATGACCTAAAGTGATTCTTCACTTCCTGTTGTTCATGAACTTGTATAATCCAATCCTCTCCTTGTGTTACTTCTAAGACGAGATCATAAAGAGATTGTAACCTCCATCATGTTCGGTCTTTTTCTCCTTCTCTTGTCCACTCTAATGAAGCAGCTGCCATCTTGTGACCTGCTCTATGAGAAGGCCCACACGGCAAGGAACTGAGGGAACCTCTAGCAACAACCAGTGAGAAACTGAGGCCCTCAGTCCAACAATTGCGAGAAACTGAATCCTGCTAACAACCAAGGGAGCTAGCTTGGCAGCAGCCTGCCCCAGTGAAGCCTGAGTGAAGATCAAAGCTCTGGCCCACACCTTGATTAGTCTTTAGAAAGACCCTCAGCTAGAGGGCCCACCCAAGCTTGCATGAGTTTTTGACCCACAGAAACTGTAGATAACAAGTGTTTGTAGTTTTAAGCTGTTAAATTTGGGAGTAACTCGAAACACAGCAATAGATAACTAATATACCAATTATTTCCCATTTACAAATGAAAAATACTAGGAAAAGATTGTGATGATTTTCCCTGCTAATAAAAGGAAAGGTTAAAGTAAATTCTAATACAAATAACCTCATAAGAATGGCAAGATGAGAAATAGAGAAAAGTGAGATCAAGGTATAGAAGACTGAAATGTTAATATAGGGTTTAAAATAATAAATTACAATGTCTATAACTTTATACAAATAAGTGTTGACAAAAATACAAAGAAATTGGAAAACTTCATATATAGCTAGTGAGAATGTAAAATGGTGCAAGCAATGTGGAAAAGAGTTTGGAAAGTTCATCAAAAAGTTACATACAGAATTTCCATTTGATTCCAGCAATTCTACTGCTAGATGTATACCCAAGAGAATTAAAAGCATATTCAAACAGGAATGTTCACAGCACCATTATTCATAATAGTCAAAAAGTGGAAACTATCCAAATGTCCAACAATAGATGGATGAATAAACAAAATGTGGTTTGTCAGTATAACGGAATATTATTCAGATATAAAAATAAATGAAGTACTGATACATGCTACAACATTGATGAACCTTGAAAACACTATGCTAAGTGAAAGAAGCTAACACAAAAAGCCACATATTGTATGATTCAATGTATATGAAATGTCCAACATAGACAAATCCATACAGACAGAGAGTGGATTACTGGTTGTCAGGACTGGAAGAAAGGGGAAATGTGACGTGACTGCTTAAGTGGTATGAGGTTTCTTTTTAGGGTGATGAAAATACTCTGGGAGGGGGCGGAGCAAGATGGCGGACTAGAAACACCGCCAGACAGAGCGTCTCTA
>VBSM01000605.1:33893428-33923269 GCA_008086735.1 Cheirogaleus medius | reverse complement strand
AAATGAAAAAAAAAACACTTAAGGAAAAGACTTTATTTGTTACTTTTTATTCTCCTTTAAAGGAACTGCCTTCTTCGTTTGAAGCGTCATAAATCTAGTGAGGACCCGCAGTGCCACACAAGCTAATTTTGGGGGGATTTACCCATTTGATTCATCACACCGTTGCAAAACAGCCCAACTGTAACTGCTTCTAAACAATAATATATCCTCATTAAAGAGCAAAAACATTTCTTCCCTAAATCATCTGAACATTTTTTCAACTTTAGAGTGTAATAAAGCCAAAGACTTTTTTCTTCTTCTGTTTCTTTCCATGTAAAACTTTATAGGGGTCAAACACTTTCTTCTTTTTAAATAATTCCCTAATGGGATTTTTTATATAGCCTACTAGATAAAAATTCTTTTAAAGTTCTTAAAGAAAAATTAAAAGCCTGCCATTAGGTCATAAAAAGAGGAAAGAACCTTCGTTTGAATGGGATCATTTAATCAGGAACCTAGAAAGAAGAAAATTTGACACGTAAAGGATGGGCCATTTTGATATTTTTCAGAAAGCAATACTCTAAAGCTAAAAAGGAATTTAAATTTTTACAAATCTAGTATTTAAATATATAGATTACAAACTTTTCCATGTCTGATTCTGGATTCCTTCCTCCTTCAAACTCCATATCTAAACTATCTCTGAGTCTTAGGCTATTTCTATTGTCAAAATCATAACAGCAATTCCTCATTCTTAGTTAGTCCAATTCCTCAATAAAAGCCCTCACTCTTTCTTTCCTAAGTTTTTTGAGTAATTCCTAACTGGATCTGTACTCAAGTCCATCCACCAGCATCATCTTGCTCTAATTCTTACTTTGAAGTTGAATGATTTTCCTAAATGTAAATATGATAGACCATTTCAAATATTCTCAGGAAATCATCTCTTGTTTGGTCATTAAATCAGTTTAGCAGATTTCAAGCTAGATTTTTTTCAGTGAAATATAGAAAAGACTAGAAAATGGAAAAAGGGAAGGAAAAGAAAGTAAGAGGAAAACCAAAAGGCAAGACTTCATTAATGGGAAAGTCTTGTTTCAGGAAACTTTAATTACAATTAAAGAAAGGCTTAATAACAGTTTGTTTAGAATTTCTGACTGTCAGTCAGGGTCAGAAAAATTCAAAAGTTACCACTGGACAAGGTAAAATCAAGGGTTAGCCTTTTTTACAAAACCTGTTTCATCTGGCTTTTGTCTGCCTTTCCAGCTGTCAGCCTTTTCTTTTGCCCATCCAGCCAGACCTTTTCATGCCGGTGATATCTGAAGAGAGTCTTCCCCTATCTTGTCTCGCCAATATATCTGCTTATCCTTCAAGAGGCAATTCAAATGTTTTCTCCATAGAGAGCTGCTCGACTTCCAGGCAGGAAGCAACACTTCCTGTTCCAAGCTGCCATCCACCTTACTGTAAGATCCCTCATTACATTGTAATCATTTGCTGATATGCTTGCTTTTCTAAGCCTTCTAAAAACCAGAATTCTGTGCAAGCACATTGTCTGATTTGTAGTTAAGTGTTCAATAAATTAATATAAAATATAAATTGATAGAGGTTAACTATCTTTATATATCATTCTATTGCTTCTTGATTAAATTATTCCATCAGAACCTTTTCCACGTATGCCATAGGAATTAGCAATTGCTTGGAAGCATTAGTATGCATCACTAATTATAAATTGCCACTGCTTCTCATCCTGTGGCTTACTCCATAGAGTCTAGCATAAACGTAGGACACATCGAGCACTGGTTCTGTAGCCAAGAGCCCACGTTAGAAGCCCAACTCTACAACTTCTTAGCTGTGACTTCAGGTAAATTACACAGGAGCTCTTTGTTTCAGGTGCATAATATGATGATAAAAATAATAAGCTTTAAATTATTTAATACCTATAAAGGACATAAAAACAGTCCCAGCACATAGTAAGTGTCCAATAAATATTAGCTATAGTTATTGCCTGAGTAAGAAGCAGAAAATCAATGCCTATAAGTCAGAGCTTTGCCCTAATGACTGTCAATTTATTTAAAAAGCACTATTTAATTTATTTGAGAACCTGATGTGTTGTCTCCAAACTGAGCTCCTTAATATGTCTGGTGTACTTTCCTTCCGGTAGTCATGGGGCTTCTTGTTGTACCTTAGATTTTGCTACTCTGGGTATTAACTATCTACCTCTTTGGGATGCCACTCAGGGTGTGTATCATAGAGCCTACATTTCAAGTCAAACCAGGTCAAATATAGCTCTCAAATATTAAAGGGGAAAGAAGTCTAGCTATTTCATTGATAGAATGATGAAGTAACAAACAGACTCAGAGGGGTTTTTTTGTTTTATTTTGTTGGGGTTTTTGTTAAGATTTTACCCTTTTTGTTTGAGGACTGATAAGTATGCAGATTACCAGACTGTCATAAAAACAGATTTGTTAATTTGCAGGTGCTAATCAAATTCTACTCCTTAACCTGGTTATGGTTTACACAAGTGTGTCACTTTGTATGAGTTCACTGCACTGAGACCTTTTGACTTGTGAATGCTACCCTTCAAGAAGTTTATTTTAAAAAATAACTACCCCAGTGATTAATGCATTATTAATGTTTATATATTAGATATAATATACGTATTATATATAATGTTTATATTAATGTTTATGCGTTATTAATGTTAATGAGTTTTCTGTTTGTGCCACAGTATTTCCAGTGAAAGAGAGCTTATGTCAATCTTCTCCCCAAGACCACTTTCCCCTGATTAGGCAACCACAATACCATGCACTCAATTCCCCAAACTAGAAACCAGAGTAAAAATTGATTTTCTATCTCCTTTGTCACCATGAATATCCAATCCATCATCAAGTCTCATTAATTCTATTCCTAAATATCTCTCAATGCCTATAAAATGCCTTGCATTCTCCATGTCAGTGCCCTAATCCTGGCTCTCATATTTTTCATTTGGATTACTGCCAATGCCTATATTGACTTGAATTCCAGGCTCATGGTCATCTCCAAACCATGCTCCATGTTACCGTCAGAGTGTCCTTCCCAAGAGTCACATCTGATCACAGTTCACATACTTAAATGCAGTTGATGTTTTCCCATTACATGCAGGGTAAAGTATAAACTCCTTAAAAGAATATATTCAGGTCTCCCCAAAATGACTCTATCCTACCTTTCCAAGGACCGCTCCACTTACTCATTACCGTAAGTTACCATTACATGCACATTTCTCACAATTTCCCAAAATTTCAATGTAAGTTCACACCTTTGTTCATTCTGTTTCTCCACTTAGCAAAATCCTGCTCATCCTTCAAGGTTCAGTTCAAATATTATTTCCTCTGAGGCTTTCCCTTACCCTCTCTGCATTTCCTCAGAGAGTGTAATTAACTTTCCATATATCCTCACTACCCTAAAACTCCCTTCATACTTTTAGTATTGCATTATCATGCAATTTTGGAGGGAGTTGTTTACATATTCATTTATGCAAAAAAAGATTTTGTGCATCAGTTATGTGTGAGGTTCCCTACTGATTCCTTGGAATCCAATTACAAGCAAGATAGGTTCAGAGTCTGTCTTATTTTGCCACATAGACTAGACTAAGCTGCTTGAAGTTAGAGAACCTATCTTATTTATCTTTGCATCCTCACGTTAGATTAGAACCTAACATCTAAATAGTTAAATTTCCATCAAATATATGCTCTCACAGGAATACAGACTTGACCCATCAATACCTAGACTAGAATCTGGCACATATTATTTTTTAAAATTATACAAGCATTAATAATATTTGTTGAATAACTCAACCAATTAACTTTATTTTCCATCTTAGTGTCAGTACCCCGATCCAGATCCTGGATTATTTTCTAAATATTATCTAACAGTGCTTTGCTAAATGAACCCGGTTTTCAATAATTCTCTGCCATAGAATTGTCTCAGTGTCCAAATTAAAATAAAGACCTGAAATATTTCTGATTGATATGCATCTTCCAGAATTAAAATGTGCATTGCTGAGTTACCTAAGTTTGAGATAGCAAGTAGCCCTTGCTGACAAGATTTTTCAGTGGGAGCCCCTACTTTTTCCTTCCCATAAATATCGCTGATGCCCTGTGTCTAGTGACTCAGATATGTCCAGTTTCCAAAGCAATCTATTTTAGACTAAAGCAATCTCTCAGCAGCCTCTCCTAACCACCTGTGGCCTACTATGACTTGGATAAAATCTCATTTCCTATTTGACCACTAGGTCATTGTTTCCACTTTCCCCGGCTGTCTTACTGCCCTGGTAATTCAACTATTAATTGTGACTGAAACCTTGATTTGAGACATTGGCCATCAGGCCTAAAACCCAGCTCCCTTCACATAAAAAGAATTTTGCAACTCAGGGACCAACACTCCTGCTTTATCCTAACTTCCATCCTATCTCTATCAGTTAATATTTCACAGATCTGATTGTGTTGTTTTGATTGAAATAAGGCAAGCAACACAGTAACCTTGTCTAGTATGGCTTAACCACAGCCACTACCACCCACTTTCTCCCATATGAAACTATAATATTTTTCAGAAATTAGATACCTGTGGGCTTTATGGGGTACTTCCCAAACCACACATTAAGCAAATATTAATTGCTCCAAACAATTAAAGTAATTTTTCACTGGCGGCAAGCTTGCACGTGACACAGCCCTAGCCAATGAAACATAAAGGACAATTTATTGAGGGGCTTCCAGGAAAGTGTATCATAAAGGGCAAGAGACAGGGACCTGTACCTCTGTGACTTTGGAAGTTGTTGTAGTTGATATAGTACTTGAGGCTGTGATAGTCATCTGCCACCATGAACAAAAGCCAAAAGAATGTCTGAGATACTTAGTTGGAGCCACTGAATCAGACAAATGCATAACCCCCTATACTTCTATTCATCTTATATTTTTCTCATTGTTTAAGTTCATTTTAATTGGGTATTCTACATGTACAGCTGAAAGAATCCTAACCCTTGTATTCGAGCTCTAATATAGGCTGCTGAGTGAACCAAGTTGGATCAAAGTTTCCTTCAAAAGCTACAAACACATACAAGGTAAGTATGTGAACTCTTATAATAAAAAAAGGGAAAAATTTGTGTTTATGGGGGGAGTTTAGTGGGTTAGATGGATAAATAGGAAAATACAAACCACCATGAGGACTTCTGCTCTGGACAAGCTGGTGTAGATCCATATCTCCCTGCTCTTCCCCATTCAGCACAACTATAAAGCCTAGAAATAATGCAACAGGCAACCAAAGAAAATGTCTGAAAGCAGATAAGGAGAAGGCAAATTGGTTTGGGACCTCAAGCCTGGAAGAACACCACAGTGGCCAGGCGTGTTATTTCCCCTCTGCTAAGAGAAGGTCACTTGGACCCAGAATTTCTGATCCTCAACACAGAGACAGAAGACAGCCCAGGTAGGCCCATTCTCCTCTGGGCCTCATCAGGAGCCCCAGGGAAACCCTGGGCAAGTCTATACCACCCATGACAAGGAGCCATCAGGAGCCCTCCTAGCAATTGACAGTCAGGACAATAATGTAGATGAATCTCCAGTGAATTATAATGAGTGGTGGAAAAAAGCCAATCTCAAAAAGTTACATACTGTATGATTCCACTTATTACATTTTGCAACAACATAATTTAAGAAATGATTGAACAGATTAGAGGTTGCCAGGAGTTGGGAATAGGTAGTGTGGTGGAAGGTGGGCATAGTTGTATAAAGGGGTCCTTGTGATGATAGAACTGCTCGATGTCTTCATGATGGTGGTAGACACATGCACCTACACATATGACAAAGTTGTATAGGACTACACACCACACACACACACACACATGAGTACAAGCTAAACTGAAAAAATCTGAATAAGCTCAATAGATTGTACCAAGTCCAGTATCCTGGTTGTGACACTGTTTTATAGTTTTATAAAATGTCATCATTGTGGAAAACCTGATAAAAGATGCAGGGGATTTCTCTGTATTATTTCTTATAACTTGATGTAAATCTACAACAATGTTAATAAAAGTTCCAATTAAAAATAAGACTCATGAATACCAAACTGCAACCCCATTTTTCTGGGATCTGTGACCCCTACTTTAGGAATCTCTAGATGATCAGACCAGTTCTAGAAGTCCCCAGGAAATACAAGACCTCTCTAGGTCCAGGCCTTGGCGACCTCCATAAACCTGTGGACACATCTCTTTTCAAAAATGTGTAGAAAGGCCCAGATAACTCTGGGGAACTGCTGTGTCAAACAAACTTTTTATTTTTCTGGCCCATCTGTATTTGGTCTTCTGCTTTCAGCACTGACTAATCTTGCTTCCTGAGGGTGGCAAGGCCATATTTGACTACATATCATTTTCTACCAAATCCTAGGTATTTCAGTAAATATAATTTACTCCTTGGAGGGGAGGGGAAGCCAGAGGGATAAAGAGATAATGAAGGAAGTTTACAGTGAACATTACAGCTGAGAGTAAAACTGTGAAGCACTGTGCTAATTAGGTGAAAGAGTTGCCAAGAAGTCCTTTCAAAGATGATGCTGTGGATCCTGAGCCAGCCACATGCAGCTTATTTGATGCCTGCTAACGTGAAACATTTGTCATTCATTCTAGGCACAGTCATACCTCATGTAGAATCCAATACAGAATGTAAAGCATCAGGAGCTCAGGAAATTGCACCCCAAAATATGACTGCTTGATATAAAGAGTGTTTTGAATTAAAGGCTCTTAGAGATCAGCAGGCCCTTGGAAAGGACTTTCCCTCTATCTGCATAATCATGTGGAGCCATCAAAAAAACAATGGGCTTCCCTTCCCTTCTCTGTTATCTCACTATATTTCAGAAAAGAAAATCAAGAATGCACCAGACCTGGCCTAAATCATTTTAAACATAATATCGGTGTCAGGTTAATTTATAAGTCAGTCTGTTTCCCACTATCCATTCATTCTCCTAAGTATCCATTCATCCTCCCCTCCTTTATTGCCCCTAAACAGAATTGCTTACATTACTCATCTCCCTCTCCCTACTAAAATGAGGATATAAAAATCTGTGGATTCCACTGGGATGTTGGATAATCACTCTGTGATTCTCCCCTTGTGCATGGTAAATAAACCTCTCCCTCTTATTAATCTGCCTTAATTGTGAGTTGATCTTTCAGTGAACATTCAGGGGAAAGGGGAAGTTTCCCCTCACCCCCACAAGGGCATGAAGTCGCAGAGTGAGACATAGGTGCCTTACTTATTTAAACATCCTTCATCTGGGGACTCTTCCCTGTTCCTGGACATGCTTTCCTGTGCCCCATCAGCTGGAACAGAATGGAGTAGAACACATCCTCAGGAGCTCAGTGTGAGCTACCTGTCATCTGAGTTAATTTATCCCTCATTCCCAGATTTCAGAGGGAGACAGCCTCTCACTTCAGGAGAGTAATTAAGCAAGTAGGATTTGGTCCTTCCTGAAGTTCAGATATTGAATTGCAGATGAAGAGAGCTATTCCAGGCTCTGACATTTCAGGTCAGTGACAATGACTTTATAAATAATAACTTTCTTTAAGAAAAATTATAGAATCAGGCCTAATTTGTAATTCTTTAGCTAAAGTATTTGCTTTTCTTTTTTGCTCATTATTTGGTTCATTTGTTTTCCTAAAGAATCTCTTGGCTTATGCAAGGAGAATTTTAAAAATAAATAAATAAATAAATAAGGCAACAACCTGGATAAACCTAGAACAATAAACTTTTTTCACCATTGTCTACATAATCAGCTTAATATTTTACTTTTTTGGTATCACACAATGCATGGGCCCAATGATGATTTTAAAATAAGGAAAGAATAACATTGCAAGCAAAGACAACCGTTTCATTCTGGGCTGAAATGTCAACTACAGAGTCACGTTTTTGACTGGCAGGAAAATACAAAAGTAGGTACCGTTTAATTCTGCTTAAGGTTATAATTCAATAAGTCACAATTCCTCCTGAGGCCACTAAACCTAAGTCCTTGCAGTTATTCAATTTATGACTTTTTGTCAATCTTTCTCACAATTTATTTCTAAACCACTATTGGCATCAGATCTAAAAATCGGATTTATAAAAAAACCCAAAGGGCATGTTGATACCTGTTTTAAGGCTGTCAATGAAAGCCACTTTCATGAATATACTATATCCATGGCAGAAATCTATTTAGAAAGATTAATATGGAGCCAAAAAAAAATCCAAAAATGATGTAATCTCCTTATGAATTTGCTAAAAGATCTATAAAACTACTCTACCTAGTAATTTTCTGTCATTGTATTGTTTATTATAACTTTCTGGTTCACTAGTGCTGCAATGTGCCACAATTACTTAAGCTATATCTTTAATTAAGCATTAATAAAATATGAGCTGGATAATTATCCCAGCAATTTTATTATATAATTAGTGAATAAGTTAACATGAAATTACATCATGAGATTTCATATAAAATTTAGTATGCGCCTATGAGTAGCTTAATGTGACGACTAAAAGCATCCTCAAAATAAAAATAAGGAGGATTGTTCTGAGTCAGTGTCCCCTTATTTCTAGAAATAATTCCTAAGGAGAAGGAAAGGTTTTCAAATGATTAGCTTTGAAATTTTAGAAGTGAAAAATAACGTGTGTACTTCCGTGGCTTTCATTTTCACAGCACGCCAGCTTCTCTCTTTCCCAAGCCCCTGTGCTGTAAGAACCATCATGTGTAGGTTACAGTTTTGAGAAGGAAACACATTGGAAGCCACAGACTGTTTAAGCTATTTGCCCAGTCATCCCACCTTGCAGTAGTGAGGCTGCCTCCCTCGCTGCCAATTAGTGCAGGCTCTCTCTCCTGCTTACCTCAGCCGCTGTGCAGTAGAAAACATTAATATTTTAATGATGTGATGAAATAAAACACGCACTCAGTTTTTTTCTTTGCTGAGGGAATTTAAATCAGTGTGAGAGAGAATATTACTTTTAAAAACAATGACCATGACATATGGCAAAGTGGGTAAGAGTTGAAAAAACTAAAATGAAGTGAAACATGATATGGACAAGCACAGAATAAATTGGTGGGGTCAGGGTGGGAGAATCCTTTTCTTGTCACTGGTTGGAGATGACTTTATCATACATTACATAGATATGCTTGGATCTATTTCTGGAATGCCAAATTCTAGTCTATATAATTATTTCTTCTGCAGTATAAAAAGTTTTGATTAATTAATTTAGCATTTTAATTATTTGTTAGTCTCTCCTCATTATTTTCCTTGAGGGGCTTTTATGGCCAGTGTTATATTTAATTATTCCGAATAAAACTTAACAATTTTCACGTTTGTTTTTCTACTCTTGAGGTTATTTTAGCTGAGGTCTTATTAAATTCATAAATAGAATTGAGAATTGCCTTTTTTTACAACTTGTATACTTACTGTTCAATCTTCTTTTCTAAGGATAAGAATATATCCTTCTAATAATTTAATAAATTAATGCATGTTTAAGGTATCTTTAATTTAGAATTTACATATTTCTTGTTCAGTTTATCCGTGTTTTGTTGCAATTTTATCCATGCATAATGTTTTTGTGTGGATGTATGTATATTTGTAACTAGCACTATTATCATATTTTCTTGTTTCTAACAGATTTTCAGTTGATGCTCTTCAATTATTCAGACACATTACTTGCATATGATGTTTTTAACTTTACTTTCTAACATTTTTGCTTATTTTTTTCTCTTCTCTCTCTTGTCCAGTTGCATCAGCTCATAATTCCAGGTAAACATAAAATTACAGAAATGATGAAAACTTATTTTATTTGTCACTGGGATATCACCTACTGTTTACCATTAAGCATAATGGCTTTGTGGCTTTTGTTTGATCTATAGACCCACATACACGGATATATATGTGTGTATATATATATTTATGATATTTATATATATGTTATATATAACTATCATTAAATCTATCTAAGATACACACACACACACACACACACACACACAGAGACGTACCAGGCAGGAATATCTAACTATTTCTACGGGACAGAAGTTGTTCCATCAAATGTTTTTTAGAAACTCTATTAAAGTGATTTTATCTGATTAATATGGTGAATTGTATTCGCATAACTTCTCATATTAAAGTACCATTGTATTTCTGGGATAGACCCCATTTTCTGGTGCTACATTATTGTTTTAATGTATGAGTAATTCTAGATTTAAGATTATTGTGTAGTTTTAAGAATCGTGTGGCGGTGGTGGTGGCACATGCAGTTACCACCGTGATCAATATGTTCATGTATATGTGTGTGAGTGAGAGTGTGTGTTATTTTCAGGGTTAGATAGCTAAGTGATGTTTGCCCTATTGAAATTATGAAAAAACATGAGGACTTTCTTCTTTGTTATTAAAAAGTTATAATAATGGAATAACCTGTTCTCTGAAGGTTTAAAAATGTTTACCTGTGAAATCATTTGAAGCCTGATTTTATTAATTACTTCTATGATTATTCCTATATTTGGATTTTCCCTCTCTATCTGCCCTCATTTGGATAAGATACATTTTTACAGATAATTCTTTGTGTTGTGGATTCTTTCAGATGTGTTTGTATAGAATTTTGCAACATATATTTTATGTATGTCTGTATGTTTCCAAAGAACCAGCTGTTAGATTGGAAAACGTAAGGCAGCTCAAAAAGGAAACTCACCAGAAAAATGTTGCCAAAAAATAGATACAAACTAGGACTATATTTCCCTGAATTAAAAAATAAAAACATTTTAAAGAGGAGTTGCCTCTCTCAAACTACAAATATAAAAATAGAAAGCAGTCATAAGGTGCTTATCATATAAAAGACACTATTCTAAGTGCTTTAAATAAATTAACTCATTTAATCCTCACTACACCTCAATCAAGTAGAACGATTATTATCCCCATTCTAAGATGAAGAACTAGAGGCACTGAAAAATTATAAGTTCACAGAGCTGGTAAGAGGCAATAGTTCAAAGTGGGAATATAAAAGCCCAGGGAATCTGTGACAGAGGGAAATACAACATTAGCTTGCAGGGAGAAAAATAAAACCTTCACAGTTATGATCACAGAAAAATAGGAACATTGATAACAGACCAAGAAGGAAAACAGACCCTGTAAAAACAGTGAGAATCTTGAAGTACAGGCAAGGATGAGCAAGTAAAACAAAGGGAAATAAACAGAGTTAAAAATGTATATAGAAAAAAATAACAGACATAAAAGGCATATAAGGACATTCAAAATATGCAAAATTAATATCCCCTAAAAAGAATTAAAATAGTAGATTATAAAAATATTTACAGATATAATTCAAGAAACTCTGACCAAAAAAAAGAAGAAGCTTGAATCTAAGACATGAAAGGACATTTTCTCAGGGATATTAGTACGGAAGGCTCCATACCAAGAGATATCCTACCTAGTAAAGCTATCAAAATTAGAAGATAAAGTAGACATTCAGACTAAAAAGATCAAAGTTTCTTTAAATTAAAGGTAAAGAAATCAGGCTAACCTCAAACTTTATAGCAATACTCAGTGCCAGAAAACAGTGGGAAAATACTCAATGAGTTTTCAAAGAAAAAAAATGACTCAAAAATTACTTTAGCTTCCTTTCATTTGAGAATAAAATGCAATTTAAAAACTGTAGTTTGCACGAGCTCTTTTTCAAAAAACGAATGAAAGACAAATTTTATTTAATCAGGAGATAGAAACCTATTCCAAAAGAACTGGCCATGGATGTTGATTCCTTTTAAGTATTAGACTAAGATTAAAACAATGAGGATGTCAGGATCATAATTTCAGGACAGGTTTTAAATGTGAGAAACCCAGCAAAAACACTGGAGAAAGAAGGGTAAGAAAGTGAGAGTTGCTGAAGTATGCAGACTTCTTCTTTTATAGCTGGGTTCTAATACATACCACTAGGAGTTTATAAACCAAATAATGAAGGCAGAATCAGATTTAAAGGTATAAAATAACTAACTATTAAGAAATATAATCAACTAAAATCAAGTGGTTGGGGGTGGTGGGGAAAAAGTAACAATATCATAATTTTTTTTGTTTCTAAAACCAGAGCCAATAGATAATTTCTAAAGAAATGGAGAACTAGATATGTTATATGAACTTTAATTCTATACCCTCATAAAACCTCTCTGGAGGGCATTTAGGCAGTAACTATCAAAATTAAAACAAGTACCCCTTGAACCCTGAACCTCCAGTTTTAGGAATGTGTCCCACAAACATACCTAAATATGTTAGGAGAATATTTACAAGGACATTTGTTAGAGTGTTGTCAGTAATAAAAAGATTTGAAACCATCCAATTGTCCATCTATATAAGATTCATTAAATTCTGGTACCTTCAGATAATGGAATGCTCTATAGTTGCAAAGAAAACATTGAGCCAATTCTGAATGAATCTTCAAAATACATAAGTTAAAACTCTAAGTATAGAACAGTGTGTATAGAATGCTGTCATGTGTAAAAATCTTTTAAAAAAGGAAAACATTTATGTATATGGTTTCATTTGCACATAACTCTGAAGGAATATGTATGTACACAAAAATAAATGGCAATTTAGTTGCATCCATAGAAGGAAACTGGATGGGGGGATACAGATAAGCATAAGCCTATTTTTTACCATTTGAATTGTACGCCAAATATATGTATTAACTATTCAAAAATAATAAGAGCTTTATTTTATAGCTAACTTGCTGAAGAAATGGACAGATTTTTTAAAAAAAATGAATGGGAAATGGGAAGTGGATATTGTATATAATAGTATACAATATTCTTTTGAGGAAAAGAAGTCTAAAGAGCTATGAGGGATTGGGAGGGTCCTAGAAACAGACTTGGTATAAAAGGGGGATTTTTTTCTTATTTTTTTAAATGATAGAGATGTGAGTATTCTTACAGATTACAGGAGTCGGGGTGGGGAATTGGAGAGAAGAGTGAGGGGAAAATGTAAACTAAAAAGAAAATCCTAAGGCCACCTGCTGATTGAACAGACCCCCTTCTTGGCCAAGGAGACCCCAGAAAAACCTTAAAACTGAGTTTTAGGCCATGAAGGGAAAGGAGGTCAACATGCCTCTTTGTACCACCTCCCTTTTGGAGTTTAGATACATCAATTGACAGGCATGAATGTTAAAACAGAGATCATAAGACTGACAAAACAGACTCTTTGGGACAGTAAGATACTAAATTATTAACAGGATCTAAGGCCATGGAAGTGCAAAGGTTAAATCACACCTGCAGGCCATCAATTTGCTTAGCAGCTCACTTGAGTTGGTATATTGTGGCTTGTCTCTGATTAACAGACTTCCTTATCTTAACTTAAAGCATCCCAAGCCTTTAGACAAAGCTTTATTCCTTTAACCAATTACAAATCAAAGAATCTCTGAACCCACCTATAACCTGTAAGCCCCTCCCTTCGAGATGTCCCACCTTTTCAGGCCAAAGCATTATATACCTTCCTATGTCTATATCGACTTATGACTTTACCTACAATTCTTGTCTCCCTAAAATTTATAAAACCAAACTGTAACCCAACTGCCTCAAGACCACTTACTCAAAGTATCTTGAGTATGGCTCCCTTGGCCTCAGTCACACGTATCGCCTCAGAATAAACCTCTTTAAGAGTTTTACAGAGTTTGGGTTTTTTCCATTAACAAAAACAAATATACTCTTGAAATGTGATTGTACCTGATAGAAACTGCATTCTCTAATGTGAGCTTAAACAAGATGGAGGCTTTTATTCACACAACACAAAATAAGAAGGCGGGTAATGCAGGTGGCTCCACACAGTCACTGATATCCCAGGCCTCTTCTCTTTCCATTAGACCATCCTTAACACATTCTCAAGGTCACATGGGATTATAGAATTGCCCCTGGGGGATCAGAATGAATGGGAAATGAGAAACATTCCTAAAAAGTTGAGTGTTTTCCCAAAACCCCCATTCAGTGAATCTGATGCATCTCAGGGACCCCTCCTGCCATCTGCAGAAAGGACTGGGAAATATAAGTCTGTAGGTGGGCATATTGCTGCCCAACAGACAGCACAGAGAGCTTTTTCTAAGATAGAAGAGCACCTCCCTCTACTACAATTTCAGGGATTGCCAAACACCCCAACCTACTTCAAAACTACTGTTATAAAAGTTTCACATGCCAAAATGAAATCACTTTTGTCACATTCAGACAAAATAGGGCTGGAAAGGCCCAAAGCAGAAGAGGCTCATGATTACATGTCTAACAACTGTTTCTAAGGACTTTCTAAAAACACTTTCATGTCCTTCATGCATCACCTTCTTTGATAAGGCTAAGACGTTCTTTAGGGCTGCAGTAATTCTGACAAAATGTTCTTAGAAGAACACTTGCCCAGTAATGGCATCTCCACCAATGAACTGACAACAACTCTGGCTTTGAACCTCTTGAACCAATGAACTCTGTTTTTAAGCATCTTTTGCAAATGTCTTTTTTGCTAACAAAAGTTCCCCTTTACCCTTCCCTCACCAAATGCACTGGTGGCTTGCCATTTCATGCATACCAGATTATAAATCTTACCTCCATTCCTGAGCAAACCCAACACATTGTTACTGCCCAACAAGGTCCCTTGCCTATGGCCAAGATAAAGGCCAATATGCTAAGACAGCAGGAGTAGCAGCAGAGGAAAAGGTTAACATCACAAGGTAGATGGGAGAAATTTCTCAAATACATTTCCTTGAGAATTTGAGGGCTAAGATTTTTAACGGTGGTTTGGCAAACAAAGGGCTAGGGAATTGAGTCTGCTGATAGGCTAGGGATGAACTCATAGGGTTGGGAAGCAGAAATTGTCTTCTTGGCTGAGACAGATCCTGGGTAGGCAATTACAAGACTTGTTGGATTAGTTCCCACACATTGCCACTGGTCCAGTTGACATCAATTGGTCTGCCTGGATGTAGGGTCTGGAAGGTATTTCAAAGACCAATCTTAGGTTTTACAATAGAAATGTTATCTATAGAAGCAGCTGGGGAAGGCACAAATCTTGCCTCTATCGAGGATATGTGGCACTTAAGCAGTAATCAGAGCAGTGGGGAACCCTGGTTAACTTTTAGCTATGTCCGCATTTCTATAGAAATCAGACTCCTATCATTATTCCTGCCTTATGGCCTTACATTATTTTAATATAAATGGTTTCAGTATTTAGAGATAATTTTCTCTAGTGTCTACTTGTTAGGTTTACACAGGCCTCTCTAGTTTGCCATAGAGACCTGAGGTTCTCCTTGTTGTCAAAACCACAAAGGGGTTTCAGTCCAATTATTGAGACAATGAGGACTGCCAAGGAAGAAAGGAATTTTTTAAAAAAGACAACTTGTCAAGAAGCTACCCCAAACCTATCTATGGAGAGCATAAGCTTTTTAAGGAGGGGCCACGTGCTTTGGGGCAGGTCAAGGGGGCATGATGAGTCCTTCCTAAGTACAGGAAGTCTGCCCAGGAGCCTTCAGAATCTCAACTCTTTTGCAGAAAATCCATCATTTCTGGGAAACAACTCAAAAAATCAAGTGGTTAGTTAAAGGAGAGGATTATAAAAGGGTCATTGAAATTTGCACAGTGGGAGGCAGTTTACATCACCTGTGGAGTTTCTGCTGAGGGTTAAAGTCTTGATCTAGGAAACTATAGGTAAAACAAATGCTTCTAAATTGTTGGAAAACAGAGTTAATGTTAATATAAATACTATACCCAAGCTCAATCAAGCCTAAGAAGACCTGAATTGTGGTTTCCTGCAAGTAGAGATAGACTTGGGTACAGTAGCCCTGGCTTTGAGTTCCTCCTGGGAACTCTCTGACCCTGGGCCTGCTACTGCCATTTCCTGGGCTTCAGCTCCCTTGTCCCCCAAAATGGAGTACTTTGTCTAAATTAACTCTAAGGATCCCTCTGTCTCTAAAGTTTTATGTAAACACTCCATCGAGTTAACTATTAAGAATTTCCTCCTGGAAGTAAAGAAAATTGTGTGACCCAGTGGATCCCACAGGAAATGGAAGCCTCATAAAGACTGGGAGGATAAAATGGGTGTCCATTTGCAGGAGTTGTCCAGAACACAGCAAGCCTAGAAAGAAGCACCAAGATGGGGGTGTGGTCAGTCAGGAAGCAGCATGGGCCCCATGGAGTTAGGTGATTGCAGAAAACACAGAGTAGCGCTCAGGAAGAAGATATGGGGGACACCAGAGAAACAAACACCCATAGGAGTGAGCCATTGGTTAAAAGAAACTAGATTGGCAATGGTGCGGTAATTCATGCATATATACACACACATATTCTAGAATTAGAATAATATACTGTACATGTTTGCCAAGCAGCCACATAGAGTTTGCTTAAAAATAAAACATTTAGGTGCTAATTGGCTCCATAAGAACACCATTGCAATCTCTGTAAGATTTTGCTTTGGTTCAAGCAAAGCTGAATTTATGAGGCATCCAGGTATTTAAATAAAATCATGGCTCTAATTGATTAAATGCAAAAAAGCAAATGATGCTATGTAAATACACTTAAAGTATAATGACATGCGAATTAACATAAAATAGGAAAGACTCCACATCATACATTCCCAAGCTATGAAGCAAACTCAGAGATAAGTGAAGCTCTTTACACAGACTCTCTCCCCCAGCACAGGCACAATCTGGCTTGATGTTTCCATTGTTATTCAAAACTGATTATCAGGAGCATTCCAACCTCCAAATGGAGCCCACAGCAAGTACAAGCTATAAAAAGCATTCGCTTGTCACTAAGAGAATATGAACAAGTTTAGCACATCTACTTTTCCACACTTGAAGTTTTCAAATGTGACTGTAAGGCGATTATCAAGGGATTTTTCAGGAAGATAACTTTCCCTCTAAGTCTTTTTATCCAGGCGTGATATACAAATGTGCAATATATCTTTTCTATAATTAAGTAAACGGTCCCCTTGCTTCATAGCTACTCGGCAACAAATGACACCTACATGATCTTTCTGGAGGAAAAAACATACCAGGAGTTATATATTGCCAAGTAAATTTTTAGAAAATGGGCATTTTAATTGATTATTCAGGTGGTAAAATAATTGAGAAAATCCTTTCTCATATATCTTTTTTATAAACCCATTTTATCATTGTTTAGAATTCTAGTTATACTGTCAAAAACCTGCATTCCATTTTGTTACTTTGTAATTTTGACTCAAGAAAAAAATGTCTGCCTATGGAAAACTGTTTAGTCAAAAAGGAATATGATAAAATGACTTCTTTCCTTTGGGTAGATTCCCAGTAGTGGAATTGCTGAGTTGAATGGTAAGTCTACATTTATTTCTTTGAGGAATCTCCATAGTGTCTTCCATAGAGGTTGTACTAATTTTCCATCCCACCAGCAGTGCATAAGTGTTCCTTTCTCTCTGCATCCACACCAGCACCTACTGTTTCTTGACTTTTTAATAATAGCCATTCTAACAAGGGTAAGATGATATCTCGTTGTGGTTTTAATTTGCATTTCTCTGATGATTAGTAGTGTTGAGCATTTCTTCATATGTTTTTTGGTCATTTGTCTATCTTCTTTTGAGAAACTGTGCATGTCTTTTGCCTACTTTTTAGTGTTTTTTTTTTTTTTATTTCTTGCTGATTTGTTAAGTTCTTTGTAGATTCTGGATATTAGCCCTTTATCAGATGAATGGTTTGCAAATATTTTCTCTCATTCTATAGAGGGTCTATTTACTCTGTTGATTATTTCCTTTGCTGTCCAGAAGCTTTTTAATTTAATAAACTCCCATTTATTTTTTCTTGTTGCTACATTTGTCTTTGGGGTCTTAATCATAAATTCTTTGCTTAGGCTGATGTTTAGAAGAGTTTTCCCTACATTTTTTTCTAGAATTTTTATGGCTTAATGCTTTACATTAAATATTTTATCCACCTTGAATTAATTTTTGTATATGGCCAGAGATAGGGGTCCTGTTTCATTCTTCTGCATGTGGCTATCCAGTTTTCCCAACACCATTTATTGAATAGGGCTTCCTTTCCCCAGTGTATGTTGTTGTCTGCTTTGTCAAAGAGCAGTTGATTATAGGTAGATGGTTTTATATCTGGGTTCTCTGTTCTGTTCCATTGGTCTATGTTTTTATTTTTGTGCCAATCCCATGTTGTTTTGGTTACTATAGCCTCATAGTATAATTTTGAAGTCTGGTAATGTGATGCCTCCAGATTTGTTCTTTTTGAAAAGACATCGCACTTGAATGTTTATTGTGAGACAATTCACAATCACAGGGATGTGAAATCAGCCTAAGTGCCCATCAGTTCATGAATGGATTAAAAAAAAATGTAGTGTATATATGCACCATGGAGTACTACTCAGTCCTAAAAAGGAATGAAATAATGTCTTTTGCAGCAACTTGGTTGGAATTGGAAACCATTATGCTAAGTGAAGTATCTCAGGAATGGAAAAACAAATACTACATGTACTCTCTAATAATTTGAAGCTAATCAATGGCCACACAAGAGTACAAAGAGATCATGGGAAAGATCATGGGAAATCAAGAAAGGTGAAGGAGGGGAGGGGTAAAAACCTACCTATAAGGTACAGTGAACACTATTTGGGTGATGGGCACACAGAAGGTCCCAACACAAGCATAATAAAAGGTATCTATGTAAAAAATAAGACATGATTGCCTGGGAAATATCATGTAAGCTATAACCATATGATTATAAAGCAGAGATGATTATGATCTTCACTATGGGTACTCTGGGCCAGAGAACTTCTGATGCCAAAAAAAAAAATAAAGAAAGAAAGAAAGAAACCCTGAGAATGCCCAGTTTAGTATACTAGATCTCTCCATGATTTCTCTATGCTCTTTGATCATTTGTATTCTTGATATAATTTAAAAAGTTTGATCTCTTAAAAAAAGGGAATATGAGGTATCTGAGAACAAATATATAAATATATATAAAAAATACATATACATGAAAGAGATGGTAGTAATACTACCAGTAGAAGACACTAGCTCTGTTAATGTTTTCAAATTTAATATAAAATATTTAGAATAAGATGGAAGACTGTGCCAGATTGTATATGTAACACTTTTTCCATTTCATTTACAATCAGTTTCTGAGAACTTACCATATGCCAGAAGTGGAGTTTGAAACTGGGACACAAAGATAATTTCTGCCTTCAATAAGATCCTAATCTAATAGTAAACATAGATGTGTAAATTAAAAGATCTTTTATAGATTGAGAATTGCAAAAAATAGTCTATATATGTGCAAAGAAGTAAATGAGTTATTCCACTTCCTAGATGGTAAAGTGACATCAGATGATTATTTTAAAAGGATAAAATTGAGCTCACCAGGAGAAAGGGGGGAAAAAAGAAGGTAATTCCAGGCAGTGGGGACAGCATATACAATACCATGAAGATGTGACACGTCACTGAGCTTTCAAGGAACTACAAGTAATTGAGTATTACCAGAAGGTCAAACATTGGGGGTAGGAAGTGATAGGAGATCGGGGCTGCAGAATGAGATACAGATCAAATTAGAATAAACTTTAAATATCATAGTTAGGAACTCAGTTTTTCTGGAGACAAATGTAGAAGTTTTGAAGAGTTTTAAGCAGAGGAACAATAAGACCAAGTTTCACACTGAGAAGAGGTAGAATAATTGCAATCAAGTAAAGACCTGACTGGAGGCAAAAGGTTAGCAAACAGTCATGGTAGTCATAGCTTCTGGACTTTCATATCCTAAGTTTCTCTAATTCTTCCCATGTATTAATTTCATCTTTATAACACATGTTCATGGTTCAAAATGCAAAAATGATATGAAAGGGTGTATAAAGCAATACTTTTAGCCACTCTTGTCCTTAAGCCACCAAGGACTCCTCCTGCAGACAACCAATACCTTTTATCTGTCTTCTCAGATATATTTATTCACATTCATATTTATATACTCCCCACCTCATTTTTTTACACAAATAGTTGCATATTTACCATACTGTTTTGCATTTTGTTTCTATCACTAAACAATATATCTTGGAGATATTTCTATATTAGTGCACAATAAGCATCCTCAGTCTTTTTTAAACTGCTGCATATATCTTCCAGTGTGTATATTTACCATAATTTATTAAACCAATCTCCTGCTGAAGTATATTTAGATTGTTTCAGTGCTACAATAAATATCCTTGCATGTGTTTTATTTTATACCTGAACAATTGTATCTATAGAACTCTGTTCCCATCACCTATTGTTGCATAACAAACTATCCCAAAACTTAGTAGCTTGAACCAACAATTATTGCAATATCTTACAATTTTGTTGGTCAGGATTGGACAGCACTTAGCTGAGAGATTCTTCTGTTTCATGAGGTATCAAAAGAGGTCACTTTTTCCTATTCAGCAAGTAGATAGGTTGATTGGACAGTTCAGCATGGCTCAATCACATAGCTAGCACCTTGACAGGGATAGCTAGAAGACTACACTCTACCAGAACAAGTACCCAGAGAGATTTCACATGGCTTCTCCAACAGGGCCATCTCAGGGTTATTTAACTTCTTGTGTGGAGTCTAGGTATTCTAAAAAGAGTTAACTTACTCCAGTCCTGGCCCTGCCAAACAGCATCGTCTTGAGGTCTAAGACATTGTCATCCACTTCAGGTCCAAGCCCACATCATACACCTTGGTGGAGTTACTTGAGTTTGGTTCTTCCCAATCTGAAGACCTGTGAACTGAAATAAAAATATATATATACTCCCTCTTCCTATTGTAATCTCGTATACAATGTAATAACAGAGACTAAATAATTGTAATGGGCACTCCCCTTCAAAATGAGAAAAAAAAGAAATATATATGTCAATATCTTCATTAGTGGTCAATTTTACTCTAGAGAAAGAGTTCTCTGTGGTTCTTCCATTCACTTTCTGAGCCCTTGGAACTCACCTCTAATTCATTCTTTTTCCATAACAAAAAACCCATTTTGGCTATTGAGTACCATTTTCAGCCTTCTTCCTGCTCTGAGAGAGTTGAGGGCTCATGGGTTTTGTTGGTTTCTTTTTCTTTTAAATTTGTCTGGTTTTTAATTTAAAGTTCATGGTATTAATGCAATTCTTTAATAAACTTTATGGGGTTTCTATGAATTTTAATAGGGTTCACTGTATTAGACAAAAGCCACACAACAAATCTCTCCACACAGAATCTCTTAGGCTTGGGATAGGGTCAGGATTCTGTGGGAAAATAACTTAAAATTTTCTGAAAGTCTATTTGTCTAATTGAGAGTTTCTATGAGACATACCCGTAATTTTTTTGACATCCTAATAAGGGGTCTTATAGGCATACCCTTGAGGTGATTTTATCCTATAGTCATTTCTTAATTTGAGAGCGTTATGAAGAAGCTGAGAATGAGAAGCAATTTTCAAATGGCAAGATATGGCTACTTTATATTACTTCACATAAACAGGAAAGAAGGTGATGACATTATAAAATACAATGACCTTATAGGAATAAAAAAAAATGATTATAAAGGAATGGGATAAACAATTACATGCCAAAAAATTAAATATCCTAGATGTAATAGAAAATTTCAAGAAAGACAAAAATTATTGAAACTGATGCATGCAGAAACAAAAATCCTGAACATACCTATGACAAGTAAAGAGATTGAGTTAGTAATCAAAAAACTTTCAAACAGAAAAGCTCAGGTCCACATGGCTTCACTGGTATATTTTGCCAAACATTTAAAAAGAAGGATTATCGCCAAGACCTCAGAAACACTTCCAAAATATAGAAAAGAAGGGAAAATTTCCTAACCCACTCTACAAGGCCAGATACCAAAATCAAATATATCACACACACACACACACACACACACATACACACACACACACACAAACCAAAACTACATGAAAATATCTCTAATTAGTACAGAGGCAAAAATTCCCCCCCAAAGTACTAGCAAACCAAACCAGCAGTACATAAAAAGGAATATTCACCATGATCATATGGGATTTATTCCAGAACACTTGACTGGTTTAGCATACAAAAAATGTAATATACTATATTGATAGAATAATGGGAAAAATATGATCATCTCAATAAATACAGTAAAACATTTGACAAAATCTAACACCAAGTAAAGACAAAAAAAGGCTCAACAAGCTAATAATGCAAGGGAACTTCCTCTAATAAAGACAATCTACAAGAAAAAACAAACAAAAAAATCACAGATATTATCATCCTTAATGGTAAAGCTTTCCCTCTAAGATCAGGAAGAAGACAAGGGTCAACTCCAGTCACTTTCATTCATCATGGTACTAGAAATTCTAATCACAATAATTAGCCCAAAAATTATTTTAAAGAGTGGTCTGGGAGGGGGATGGACAAAGGCATCCAGATTGGAAAAGAAAAAGTAAATTATATATATTTTCATTTCACATAATCTTATAAATAGATAATCCCAAAGAATCTACAAAAAATTAATAGCATACTAGAGTTAATAAACAAGTTCAGCAAAGTTGCAGGATATAAAATCAATATATAAAAATCAGTATATTTCTATATATTAGCAATTAATAATCTAAAACTAAATTTAAGAAAGCAAGTCTATTTATAAGAGCATGGAAAAAGAATACTTAGGGATAAATTTACCAAAAGAAGTATAATACATACACATTGAAAACTACAAAATATTGTTGAAGAAATTTAACACCAAAATAAATGGAGAAACTATCTACATTCATGGATTAGATTAATATTGTGAAGATGGTAGTATTTTCCAAATTGATCTACAGATTTAATAAAATCTCTATCAAAATTCCAATTGCCTTTTTACAGAGGTGGACTGAACCTAAAACTCATATAGAATAGCAAGGTAACCAGCATAGTTAAAATCATCTTGAAAATGGAGAATAAAATTAAAGGATTCACATATCGTGATTTCAAATCCTATCACAAAGCTACAGTAATCATGACAGTGTGAGGCTTGCAAGGATAACTTATATCCAAAGGAACAGAATTAAAAATCCAGACATAAATCCATCCATCTACCATCAATTGATTTTGACAAGGATGCTAAGGCCATTTGTATTAGTTTCCTGTTGCTGCTGTAACAAATTACCACAAATGGGGTAACTTAAAACAACAGAAATTTATTCTCTGACAGGTCTAGAAGCCAGATCTCTGTAATCAAGTTGTTGCAGGGCTTCAGTCTCTCTAGAAGATCTAAGTTAGTGTTCCTTGATTCTTCCAGTTTCTGGTGGTTGCTACACTCTGTGGTTTGTAGCTCTATCCCTCCAATCTCTACCTCCATCTGCCCATGACACCTTCTCTTCTGTGTGTTTGTGTCTTTATTTCTGTCTCTTCTAGAAACAATTGTCATTGAATAGAGGACCCATGTAGGTAATTCAGGATAATCTCATCTCAAAAACCTTAATTCAATTGCTTATGTAAAGATCTATTTCCAAATAAAGTAATATTTACAAATTCTGGAGATTAGAACATGAAGATATCTTTTGGGAGTTTAATATTTACCCACTACACTATTCAATGGAGGAAAAAATGGTCTTTTCAACAAATGGTGCCATAACAACTGGATACACATATGTAAAATAATGAATTTGGGCCACCTAACTAAAAACTGATCAAAGCCATAAATTTACAAGCTAAAACTATAAAAATCATAGATGAAGATATAGGCATGAATCTTTGTGACATCGGATTAGGCAATGGTTTCTTAAATATGACATCAAAAGCACAAGCAACCAAAGAAAAAATAGGTAACTTGGACTTCTTTAAAGCTAAAATCTTTTGTATGTCAAAGGATACTATTAAGAAAGTAAACAACCCAAACTATAGGTGAAAATATTTGCAATTTATGTATCTGATAAGACACTAGTACCCACTATACATAATGAGCACTTATAATCCAGCATTAAAAAGACAAATAAACCAATTTTAAAATAGGCAAAGGATTTGAATAGACATTTCTTCAAAGATACACAAATGGCCAATAAGTACATAAACAGATGTTCAACATCATTAGGGAAGTACAAATCAAAGCCACAATGAGACACCACTTCACATTCTCTAAGTTAACATTTAAAAAAAAAACAAAATGAAAAAGAAGTGTTGGTAAAAATGTTGAGAAATTGGAACCTTTATACATTTCTGATAGGATAGAAAATTGTATAGTCACCTTATAAAATGGTTTGCCAGTTTCTCTAAAAGTTAAATATAGAATTACCATATGACCCAGTAATTCTACTCTTGGAATATATCCAAGATAATTAAAAACATATGTCCACACAAAAACTTGCACATGAATGTTTATAGAAGCATTACTCCTAATAGCCAAAAAGTGAAAACAACACAAATGTTCATCAACTGATGTATGGATAAACAAATGTGGTATACCCATATAATAGAACATTACTCAGCTATAAGAAGAAATAAAGTACTGATACATAAAAAAAGACAGACACAATATGGAATGTTCAAATGGGAAAGTACATAGAGGCATAAAATGTTGCCAGGGGCTAGAGAAGGAGGAAGTTTGGAATGACTCTTAACGGTATGGGTTTCTTTTTGTGGTGACAAAAATATTCTGGAATCATATAGCAGTGATGGTTGCACAACCTTGTGAATTTGCTAAAAACCAGTGAATTGAGTACTTTAAACAGGTGAATTTTATGGTATGTGAATTATAACTCAAAAAATAATTGGAATAAATTTTAAAAATAAATGAACTACAGTTACCCTCAACACGAAGCCTATAAAATATTGAGTCAAAAAATTTGTCATAGAAAACTATGTATGTTTCCCTTCTTATAAAACTTATGTACAATAAAATCAAAAAGGAAAATAATAAAAATGAAACCCAGAAATCCATATGCTCATGGGGGTAACCCAAATGTATATGCAAAGCTAGTGGTAACGTTTTTGTTATTCAATATAGTGTGTGCATGCATGTTCCTTTTATAAGAATGATCCTTACTGAACCTATATGCTCTTATATGCTTTAAATATTATGTAATAAAAACATTTAAGTGATTTGCTTTTCAATTTTATATGGCTGGGGAAATGATAGTATCACTAATAAAAACAGTGGCCTTAAAAATAGATGACCTGTCATTTTATGACATGGGTCAGCCTTACTTTTAGTCAATCTGCCCTACCATTCTCCCTCTAATGATTACTTCTCCTGAGTCATTCATCTGTTGCTGATCAGCCAACTAAATCAGGAGCTGGGCTTTTTATAGATCTGGAGCATCAAAAGTGAGTCATCTACTCACTTCTGGCACAGTTCATTTCAAAATTATCCTCCACCTCCTCTCAGCTAAAATTAATCCGCCTATTATTTTATCTAAGCCAATGTCATTATTATGCTGTATTTAATATTTAGGTTCTCACTTCCTCTCAAATCACAATGTCCTGTGATTCCAAATTTGTTGAATAAAAGCATTTCAATGGCTTATGAGAAAGTTAGGTACTAGACTACAGCAACAACATCATTGTTCACCTTTAACAATCCAACCGTTCAAGGGTATGACAGACATCTTAAAAAACATGTTTGTGTTTAATTCTAAAAGCTTCTCTTTATATGTCTTTATCATAAGGAAAATCTCACACTATTAGAAGAGGCTGCAGTAACCTTTCTAGGTTTATGGAAAGAGCTAAGGAAGAGACAAGCAGGTTAAAGAAAGGAGATCAGAAGTGAATGTCCTGATTTCTAGCCTTTAAGTCAAATATCTAGTGTAGATTCATATCTACACAAGATGAGACATTGAATGTATGAACTTGCAGACCTTCTTTCTAACAAAAGAATCACTGAACTGGTGGAAACTTCCAAAGACACAACTATTTAATGTCTCTGGAAATTGAGCTAAGAAAGGCAATAAACTGAAAAGCATTTAGTCAAGCAAATCTGCAGAATTTCAATAAGAATAGCAGTAGTCTGTGACATTTGAGCCAGAAACTTCTCTCATCATCAACCCCACCTTTTGCTTGA
Organism: Cheirogaleus medius; assembly: GCA_008086735.1. NCBI lineage: Eukaryota > Metazoa > Chordata > Mammalia > Primates > Cheirogaleidae > Cheirogaleus > Cheirogaleus medius. The sequence goes on along the minus strand of VBSM01000605.1, from coordinate 33,897,304 downwards.
TATTGCAGATTTACTCTGGGTGAGCAAGGCCAAGAAGAGGGTGGCTCCCTTGGCCCCACTCCCTCTACTATATCTCAGTTGCAGGGCAATGTTTCACTGTGGAAGAAGCAAGCAGCAGCCTCCCCCAAGATCTATATTCCAGAAGATCTACTCCAGGAGGGTATGGCCAAGAAGATAGCTCTCTATCCAGCTCCCACTCATAGGGTGAAGTCTCTACCCTGGTCATGCATTGCATATCATGAGCTTCAGGCCAAAGTGACCTAAGGCTTCTATTGCCATATGGTAGCAGTTCCTCATCAGTTAAGGTAACTCAAGGAGAATAGGGACTACCATTCCCCCTAGCTCCCTCTTAGGACAAAGAAATCGCCCAGGGAGAAGCTGACCCTATCCCATCTCCTCCCCCTACTCAGCTCCAACATAGTGAGCAGGGCTTCTGCTCAGTGAGAAGCCAGACTGGAAGACTGACAGCTCCACAGCACTGCCTGGGGGAGTTGACTTAATTTGAAACAGAGAGTATAGGAAATCATGCCTAAAGGCACCCTTCCTTTAAAAAAAATGGATATCATAATGTTGCACAATTAGAGAAGCTACTGGATACTAGTAGCAGCAAACAAATCAACACATTTGCCAGAAATTCAGCAAGCACATCAGGAAAACAGACAGCCCTAAAAAGCCCTGGTAAGATCATACTCATCCCTAGTGGTCTGGAAGAGTTTTCCCAACGTAAGCATCAAGACTTAAAGATTTTAAGAGAATAGTCCCAATAAAACTTAAGAAATATGCTGATGCATCCCCTGTACAACTCTTCCAGGGAGATGAAAAAGAGAGCATACCCTTATTTATTCCATGAAACTAGTACAACCTTAATACCATTTCTACTTGAAAATATCCTTTATTTCTTGTAGATTCAAAAAAGCTGTAGAGAGTGTATTTTAAGCTTATCCACGTGGGGAAACTTTCAGTGGTCATCACCATTTTACCAACAGAAACTGAGGCACAGAGAAATAACTCTCCATAGGTCACATAGGTATCATAATAGTGGCAAAGTTAGCACTGGAGGCCAAGTGGTCTGGTTCTAGAAATTCATGTTCATATTCATTGCTAAATTCTTAGCATCTAGCACAGTTCCTGTTTGGCATACAATAGATTCTCAATACATGATGGGTTAAATTGCTGATGTGACATTTATATTTAGGTAAGTCAGTCCATTTTAATCATCAATGGTAGGATAACTTAAATATACAGATTTATAAAAATTTTAAAAAAAAGAGCTTACTTGTTTTTCTAGCATTGTATACTAATTTTACATATAAAATTACTGACTTTGTATATTTATATCTTAAAAGAAGACTTTAAGTTTATTTTGTTAATGAAATAAGAATTTGTTATTATAGAATAGTGAAAACACTTTAAGAAATATAACTGAAAGCCTTTACCAGTACTTTTCAATGTAAAAGCATTTATAATATTTATTTTCCCTGTGTCATTTGTACTGAGAAAAAATTCTAAAAGGAATTTGAAATATTTTCATGTTGTCTCAAGACTATCTTTAAGACAAATCTAGTCACTTATAATTAAAAGTGCCAAAAAGCATTATAAACATATCCTGAGAAAACTAATTTTAGCTAGTTGTTGGCTACCTACTGACCAAATGATTCTTCAAATTAAATGTTTTCCTCATAAGAAGAGTAGTGTTGGCTACCCTTGATGCTATTTCAAGTTCTCTTCCAAGCCACTAACTGGAAGTACATTTGAAAACCTTTCATTTTCTTCTTTGCTTGTCCCTTGGCAAACTTATTGAGACCACCTAGAGTGGAACCGTTAGAACAGGTTCTCTTTTCCTGCAGTTCCCAATCCCTAGTCCATGGAGTGGTACCTGTCCGGGGCCTATTAGGGACCAGGCTGCAGAGCTTCATATCCACCCCAAACCCCGTTCATGGAAAAATTGTCTTTCATGAAACTTAGGGAGTGGTGAGGGAGGGGGAACTGCACAGCAGGAGGTGAGTGGCTGTGAGCAAGCAAAGGAAACATCATCTGTACTTACAGCCTCTCCCCTCCCCATTGCTAGCATTACCACCTGAGCTCCACCTCGCCCTGCCCCACAAAAAAATTGTCTTCCATGAAACTGGTCCCTGGTGTCAAAAATGTTGGGGACCGCTGCTCTTTTCTACAGATATGACCATAGTGACCAGGCCTGGCATTCCACCTGCTGTCTGCAGAGTAACCATAGAGTCTAGGATCTTGAGCCATTTTTACAGTGCTGGCACAGTGAATTTCTGGAAGTTTATGGCCCCATAATGTCCTATTCACATTTCTTATTTTAGGACAACTAGTTTAAAGAGATAAGATGGCAAAAGACACAAATAGGTAGGCTATAAAAGTGGAAATAAAATGCTAAGAAATACCAAAAGCATTTCAGTTCTACCAGTATTCAAGTTAGAAGAATAAAATACCATTTTGTGAGTATTATGCAATTTGCAAAGACCTTAAATAATAGCAATGTTTGTAAGGAGGTACAATGTGTCATGGTTAGAGTGGAGGCTCTGGAGTTTGTGTTTGAATTCTGGATCCATCACTTATCAGCTGTTACTTAAAATCTTGATTCTAAGTCTTTAAATCTTGTATTTTGGTTTCCTCATCATTTAAATGGGCCTAATAATAGTGTTGACCTAGTAAGTTTGTTGTGAGGATTAAACAAATCAGTATTTGTGGACACATTTACAACAGTGTCTGGGATATATTAAGAGCTCAGTAAGTGTTAGCTGTTGGTATAAGTAGGGATTCCTGTAAGTTGGCACATGCTTTCTAAAAAGCAATTTGCTCCATATGTATCAAGAGCATAAAAAGTGCTTAAAATTTTTTAATCCAGCAATTCCTTTTCTAGGGATATTATCTAAAGAAAATAATAACTAAGTCAAAGATTTATGTACAATGATGTTTTTGTCAAAGCAAGAGTTTTGATAAATATGAAACAAATTAGCGACATTTGGGACAAAATTAATAAAATGATAACATTTATAAATATGGGCTTTTTAAATAAAACAATTAAAATAGTTAAGATGGCATTTCTACTAATGGCCAAGATAGAAAAATAAAGGCCTAATTTACCTTCTTGCCTTAAATAACTAGAAAACTAGATAAAATATATGAAAAAAAACCTTTTCAGATATTCAATAATAGGTAGATCAAAATTGTATTAATCATTCCTGAGAAGATGGAAACAGATTGGCTGGAAACTACAGTTGCTGCAGCTTGCTGCCTAGAAGCAATTTCCAGGTCTTAATGTACTGAGGAGAAACCAGTAGAACCTCGCGGTTTTGTTGAATTAAAGAGAAAGACATTCAAGTTTAAAGAAGGGAAGATGGTTAAGATGTATGGGTCTGGGTACCAGAAAAGAAGAAGTGCCACATAGAGAGCCCTCAAGATCTATAGAAGGGCTCTATGAAGTCATTGGCTTAGTAGTAATCTGCATATGTGTGATAGGAAAACCCTGGGACCAGGGAAATAACCAGTGAAAAGGAGTAGGCAAAACAATTTCTGAAGCTCATACAGGACTAAGAATTTATTGGATCTTCATAAGTCAGAGAGGAAAAACATCAAAATGCATGGGGCATTGGGTAGAGTCATCAAAAGGTATTGCCTTAGTTGAAGACATCTTTGTACCTTTCCTAACAAAACTTAAAGGATTTAACTAAATCCAAGTAACAGAACTGCACACCATAACAAAATCCAACAATGTATAAATATAACGAAATTGAGTGTTGAGGGCTTGCCATATAATTGTGCAGCTTAAGAATTAATCTTAGGAGAAGGAGTCCGTGCCCAGCCCAGAGCAGCATGAGAGTCATACGTTCCGGCTTAGGTTCACCTAACAAA